>JAULBS010033139.1:0-10227 GCA_032355785.1 Symmetromphalus regularis
ATTCACATTAATTCTGAAGCGAAAAGGTAATGTCTGTGATGTTTATGTTCGTTTTATTTTGAGGTCTATACTAGCACATCAGCTTTATGCAATGAAGACGTTTATGTTGTTGATGGTGATGATGATGATGATCTTGATGGTGGTGGCGTTAAGTATGGTCGTTGACGTTAATTACTGTATACTTTATTTTAAAGATCTACAAACGCTTTGAACGCACTCTCGTGAATCAGTTCCATCTCTGATGAATCACAATGTGAAATAGTCTATGAGTCACTATAAAACATTTATGAAAAAACAACGAAACCTTTCACCAACTCCTGAATTGTGCAAGTCTGATAAGAACTTCTATGGCATTGCATGGAATCAGCCAGAAAATCCCCCACGTATTTTGCGATAAGTAGACTTTGATGAACTTTTTCTTTTTTATATATGTCAATAGAGCTGGATATCAAGATCAAACAAGTGCATACGTATACAAGCTGCTGGTATTAGTTAGTGCTGTGCTTTACCAGTGGCAGAATCTAAACCCATATACGGCTGCTTCGACACGCGATGCTATTCAAATTAAGACATTAACGTGAATCGTATTAATAAGTCTTAACAGCATCTACCTTCAGTCCGACAGACCCAATATGGAACACAGTATGCGAGGTTTTTGTTTTCTTTTGTTTTTTCTTTGTTTGAAGCCAGTCTTGGGAGATTGGCAGTCCTACAGACGGTCAAACAAGAGATGAAAGTTGTATTGTGTCGTTTTCATATTGGTCATACGTATTTCATAGAATTGTATTTTAAGCACTGTCGGTGCAAGTTGACAGTGTGTCATATTTTGGTTTGGTGTCTACACTTTGAGCCCGTTAGAGCCAATTGGTAATGAGGATGTGGTGGAATCATTTCAGTTCCACCCACAATTTATTATTCATTTAAACAACAAAACAAATAGTTTGTATAGTACACTTATTGATCAGACTTCATTTATTGTCTTCTTCATTACTTGTATTTGTGATTTTTACCATAGGTGATAGTTTATTATATTACGTAGTAGCTATATTGTATCATTATATTGTATATAGTTTACCATATTATTGTAAATCGCCTCTTTACTGTTATTTATAATAACGTTATTAATTTAAACAAATTGGTCCCTATTAGCCAATGTTTATGTTGTGCAGTCGTTAAATCGTTATATAACTATTCCATCTATCAACATCTGTACCACATCTCATTACTTCTAAATATGTGCATACTTGCAAATCATCTCTATCTCTCCACCACACACATACACACGCATACTTACTTTTTCTCTCTATCTCTCCACACACACACACACACACACACACACACACACACACACACACACACACACACACACACACACACACAAATACACACACACATACACAAATACATACATACACACACACAAATACTTTCTCTCTACCACTCTTTCTCTCTCTCTCTCTCTCTCGCTGTCTCTCTCTAACTAAATAAAGGTTTTAAGATTTGAAACACAATAATTCCTAAATTAAAATAAATACAATATTTTATTTGTTCATTTATTATGCCATGTAATATTTTATTTTATCTGACATCTACATTACTACTAAATATAGCCATTACAAAATACCTAAACAAAATCTTAACAAAACGAAAGTACAAAATTGATATTTATTGACATATATGTAATTTGAACATTTGCTTGCATGTTACGGTCTCTAGGCACATACATCATAGTTGAAACATGCACTGTGCATGTAGTAAGAAACAACAGTATATAACATTCAGTGAAGTATCTGAACATATTGGTGAATACGTTATCATCCTTCAGTGATAACAGTACAACGAGGTCGACACTCCAACATGTGGAGACTATTGCGCTAAACCTGGCAATTTAATAATAATAATAATAATGAGACGAAATTTAAAATTAAAAAAATATTTTGAAAGTTTGTTTCCAAATTATTAACCCCCTCCCCTCCCCCCCCAAAAAAAAAGAAGAAGAAAAAAACAAACAAAAAACAAGATTAAATTAATATTTCTTAAAATAACGATCGATAAAAACAACGACGAAACAAAGTCTATGACTTGGCACTTCCATTTTCTTTAATAATGGCTGGTTAACTACTGTTCACACAATAACCAATAGCCATGTACTTAAAATAGACATAATAGACGAGAGAGAGAGAGAGAGAGAGAGAGAGAGAGAGACAGAGAGACAGAGAGACAGAGAGAGAGAGAGAGATAGAGAGAGTACACATATTCCTTTAAAATAAAATTGGACAAATTAATTTACCCTTGAATTATTACTCGTATTTATTAATGAAATCGGTTAATGTTTTGAACGTTTAACACTTAACACAGATAAAACAAATTGAATAATAATAATAATAACAATAGAATACCAGATATCTCAGAATACGTCATGTATTAATCAATGGCAATTTTATCACGAAGTCTCTTCACTTACTAGTGCTTGATATACTAGCGTACTATCCACTATATACCATACTTGTATGTGTACAGTCTCTTGTCATTATGTTGCACTGCCACACTACTTTTAGTAGTGTATGTGTGTATACATTGATTTCATTCATTTGACCAGTAGTAGATTTAACACTAACATGTAGCATGGTCTAGAATAACATGCCTTGTGATAAGCATCATCAAGCCGATATCTTTACAGGCCTATAGGAGTTACTTTGAGAGTGGGATTGGGGAGGCTGCACTGACGATTCGGGTACAAACTTTACAATTTTGGTTGCAATGCCAAACATTAATGTGTGTAAAAAAAGGCTCAAAAGTTGGGGAGGGGCCACGTATCCCCAGATCCCTACCACACCCTTTCTACGGCCCTCCTTTATATAATCATTTATTTTATTTAGTCTTCGTTCTCTCATTATTTATAATTAAGAGAATAAGCTCCTTCAAGAAGTGCAGTCCATCCTACACTTTAAATTTGTCTGATTTTCCTGGATCGAATGACTTTAAAAGGACACCAGATTGATACTCCGCTAAATAAAATACCGCCTTTATAAAACCAGATTGATACTCCGCTAAATAAAAAATCAGCTTTATAAAACCAGATTGTCAGGAATTGGAATTGATTTATTATTGTACAAGCTGTGCATATATTGCATGGATATAATTATGTTGTTATTCCTAGGAATGGAATTTATTGCATTATCTACACATAACAATTGATTAACACAATACCCATAGCAATATGCTGAGTATTGCGAAAAAAAACACAAATTTGGAATCTCTTACAAAAGTAGCAACATATGAAACGATATCAACATTATTCGTTAGTATGCACATGTACACGTTGGATATGAGACATATATCACATTAAATGAAAATCGATCATGTACAAACTAAGCTAGCCAACTGATGTTTTAATGAAATGTTTATTAAGCCTTTAAGAGTACTGCTATTATCTTTTTAATAGTCTTCAGTATTACTTAAAACCATACACTATATTATAATTATTTGAAGATCAGACGTTTCTGGTACTTAGGGTATACAAAGGACATATTAATTTTAAAGATATATGCATGCCAATTGTAATTATAGATTTCATGTTGGTTTTTTTTCATAATTAATTTTGCTATACATTGATTTTTTTTTCTGTGAGGAATAATCTCTATCATTTTAAAATAATATTTCGATGTTAAATTTATTCACATTAACGAAAACGTGTATGGAGAAATCCAGTATATTGTTGATATGTCTTCAAAGCATTAACCTTAAGACAACTATTTGACTTTAATGACGCAGCACAATTTTAGAACTGTTATTATATAAATTGGGTAAAATCACAGATTGCTATATAACGACAACCCCAAATAATAATTATGTTCATAGGCAATGTTCTTATAGAAATTGCAGAAACAAAATTGGTTTGTAGATAGTAATTGCCTCAAAATATGAGTCAAACCTGGGCATAAGTGTGTGTGTGTGTGTTTGTGTGTGTGTGTTTGTGTGTGTGTGCGTGTTAGTCTGTGTGCGTGTTAGTCTGTGTGCGTGTGTATGTGTGTGTGTATGTGTGGTGGTGATGGGGGGGGGGGGGGTTGCAACTTATATGGTTTGAAGTTTTATGTATTAAGACTCCAGAGAATCTCACTTTTGTTTTTAAACTTTTAAGGAATTAATTCCTAATGGTTCTAGAAAGCATCTTTAATAACAACGAATGAAGAAATATATCAATATGCATGTATTTTTATGAAGCACGAGACTGACAATGGAAGTGAAATTGTTCTGGTATTAATCTGTATTAGATTTCTTGTGCACGTGGGCTGCGACAATGTGAGGTATATATGTGCTGGTATTGATGATGTAATAAAGGCAAGAGCACGGCATATCAAATATACGTTTCACATTGTTATAGTCACGAGAGCTGTTGTTAATGACACATATACTGTATGGTTGTTCTTGTTAATAATGCATGAAGTATCATTTGAAATGACACAGCTGCGTGAATCCTAGCTTCTTTTTCTATTTTTATTTTTCACAATCTACATATTTCAGGTAATCCTAATGTCTCATAAAAGGGAAGAGAGAAATTTCGTTTCGTCTGATCTACATTATATTAGCAGGTTTCCACTGGCGGATCTACATAAATATATACATACATATATACATACATATATACATACACACACACACACACAGACACACACACACACACATATATATATATATATATATATATATATATATAGGCAAACCTGCCCATGCGGCCACCTGTCTTAAACAGCCACCTGTCTTAAACAGCCACCTTTATTTTCTCCCACATTAGCTAATTTAGTATACTTTAACCTGTATTAAGCACCCACCCGTTTTAAGAGGCCACTCTTTCTTACTCCATTGCGAAGCTGCTTAAGACAGGTCTGACTGTGTATATATATTATTATTATTATTATTTTAACACTAAAGGTAGGGGCCTTACTAAATAGATTTTCTGGATCCGCCACTGGTTTCAATAAATGTATGAGAACATCAGTCTATGGACTAACTGCTTGTTTTAACCTATCTAAAGAAGTATATGCATATGCTATATATGGTTTAAAAGCTTTTGAACTACGTTGTTTTTTAACCCAACTATAAACTAGAACTAAACATCTGAGCTGCTAAAGTGGCAGGACATACATTTGTAATTGTGTTTTAGGTACATGTAATGGCAATGTTCTTAACAATTCAAATTTGAATTAATTTATTCATCATTTCATTAATAAACCAGTTTTATAATATTACGCCACAGGATGGAATTTTGAATAACTTATGGATGTTAGGCATATTGTTGTTATGTCTTGTATTACTCTCCGAGACAAACATACAAACCCCCAAAAATCAAAACAATTACCATAATACGGTTATTATATATACTGACTAATTGAAAAAAGAAGAGGATTGTAAACCGCAGTGTATGCCTTGGCTGTATTTGTCTAATCGCCATGATATTGTGGATAAGCCATGTTAAATCGAATGTACCGTGTAGACTCGTTAACATTATATATTAATACCGGTGATTACGCTAAACAATCACAGTAATATGATAATGGTTTATCTGTGAATATTTCCCTAATTATACATGATTTATGTGTCACAGCCATGATGATTTATGCGTATTAATGGACAGAAGCAAAGCTGTAATTATGCATGCATATGCATGTGTGCACCACGGCAGGTACACTTCTAATGTTTCTCTACACATTATCAAGCATATATCGTCTCATTTTAAATGCCCGTGATTTATTTTGAATGGCTTATTAAACAGTAAGAAATATTCATTTTAAATAGTGAATTTTCTTTTGATGTATGGGTACAGCTGTACGTTGTGAATGTACATACAAACCTTTATAGGCAGTGTAATGAAGATGCTAATAATACTACTACTACTAATAATAATAATACTAATATTAATAATAATAATAACAATAACATTTGAAAACAAACAATAAAATAAAACTAATATCGTTAGTTCATGGTGATTACATATTCTGTTATAATTTATGGTGAATTATTGTTCATCTGTTAAAATATCTCATTTGGTACACTAATATTAATACTATTATATACTCTTGTCATTATTATTATTATCAGTACTATGTGAATTGCTCTAACGCTCACTAACCGTACCCACACACATGTTACACTGTTATTTCCCGATCATTAGATATTCTGAAGAGAATAACCCGTGCATTGTTTGTACTCCAGTTGTCAGCAAATACCGTAGTCTAATTTCAAACGGAACGGTGAACAGGATTGCAGATCATCTGGCCCACAACGAGATTGGGCTATATCCGTTAATGGGTTACCCTCGACTTCCATTTACTAATCATCTCGAGAAAGTCTATTAATAATGTCCTATGTTAGTGTCATATTATTTGTGAAATAGCTATAACATTATTGAAACACATTAATCTGCAATACTGATGTTGGTATGTTTGTTCCAACAGTTTCGTTTTACAACAGTCCTCATTTTTAGGTAGGTGTAATGATGTAATAGTCGCGTGAACTGCGTCACACTCACGCATATTAAGATGATGATACAGTCAGTGAAATGTGCAATGAGATGTCCGTAGCGTGAAAGCTGCATGTGGATGCACAGAACAATGTAATAAAACACATCGCTGAGTAGATGAGATGTAACACATAATTTTACTTTTCAACTTTGACGTCCAATTTTTACATTCGATTCGTGCGTGGTAAGAGTAATTATTGGTAATAACACGCACATGGAAACCACAATAGTAGTGAGATAAACTATAAAAAATATCCTGTCAAATATAAGTCCAACTGCTTTCCATTCTTTCGCCACTCTGTCTTTTCTGTCCTTATCCTCTAGTCTGTTTTTGTAAATTTTTAAAAATTCTATCAGATCGAGTAGATGATAGTTAATGAGGGCCAGCTGGCTGCTCTGTTCATCCGAAGCAGGTTTCTTGGCATGCAACAACAGGTCACTAGAAACATCGTGCATCCACTTATTCTCGCCATTCACGCCGACATATTTTCCGCCAGGCGGTTTTGGTGTCCGGTTTATTAAAAACGGTTGAATCAGATTGTCCATGCATAAAATCTTTCCAAAGAAACAGAAGAGCACCTAGAATACAAAACAAGAAGAAATTCAACTTTGTGTTGCAGGTTATTAGAGGATGCATGTTAAATGGAAAGACCCAGACTTTACATAGGTCATTCTGTCCTTACCAAATATTGAATTATTTGTTTACAATATACAAAAATGCTTTAGTCGCCATCTTTAAAGAACACTATTCGTCTTAAAGAATCGTCTTTTTAGTCTCCCAAATCTAATTTAGTACATACACTATGAGCTCAATAGGACATGTTTACTACTTGGGTAGCCGCCAAAATGAAAGTTTCTTCATGCCAAATAAGAAGCGGATCCTTTTCTCCATTTTTAAAAACCTTTTACCTAGTGGAAGGATGTGAAAATTTATATTTTTTTCTCCTTTTCTATTAACTCATCACTTTTGGACCCCCACACCCATTTTCAGAAATCCACATTTGGACCCCCTTCCGAAATCCTGCATCCGTCCCTGCCAAATGCATACTGTTTCAAATGATTATTTATGTAACAACAAACTTACACCATTATCTATGGGATATATTTATTACCTCTGCAGTTGTTAATGTATCATAAATCTTTATATTATATTACTTTATATTAGCAGTAATTAAGCTATTCTATTTGACGGTAATTTGTTTAGAAACTGTTTTGTTTACAATGGAAAAGGAAAGGATTGTTTGTTTAATGAAACCCAATCGCATTTTCTTTTCAGCGGCTATTAGGTTTCAGAAATATGGTGTTTTATGACTCATCGTCTTTAGAGGAAACACGCTACTGCCATATAGGCATTCTTTTCCGTCTAGCAGCAATACATGTTTTATATGCGTTTTGATAAACCTGTTGTGACCCAGTGATCGCTGAAAGTGGAATACACTTATCCACTGAGATTTACGGAGCACTCACGCTGGGTTGGAGCCCAGTAGCGGATATCGGGGGGTCCAGGTGATAAGGACCCACCCCCCTTTTCTCGATTTTTTAAACCATTCTCTGTGAGGAAGTACGTGAAAAGTAACCATTTCCCCCCCAATTCTATTAACTCATCACTTTTGGACCCCACCCCCTTTCAGAAATCCACATTTGGATCCTCCTTTCAGAAATCCTGCATCCGCGCCTGGAGATTAAAAATACCATGCCTCGACCGAGATTTGATCCCAGTATATACCATCCATGAGTCCGTCAGCTTAACCACTGCGACATCTGGCGCCACTCTATTCACATTGGAATAACATTTAAAACATATTGGCTGGAATATGAATTAACTCAGTTTGCTTACGGCTTACCCTTCGCAAACAATGTGGAACAGCTCTCCTTGCTCCATAGAATGACATGTTGACCACAAAGGCATTTAGAAAAGATGAAAGCGTGATCAATATCATGTTTAGACAGTAGTAAGTACCTATACAAGAAAACAAAAACAAAGCAATAGTTAGTATCTGACTGGCCACGTATTTATAAAACGTTTAAATAACGGATCAATATTTATTCTGTTTGTCCAACAGCTACTGCAGGTGGAAGATTAGATTCTATAGATATACGTAGGAAAGAAAAGTAACAATTATACTGGTCATCACTGACATGCCTATACTTAACAAACAGAACACGTAGCAATAGAGATGAATGATTACATTTTAAAGGCATAAAGTAAAGATTGTTTTATTTAACGACGCCTCTAGAGTACGTTGATTTCTATCTTATTATCGGCTATTGGACATCAATCATATAGTCATTCGGACATATTTATTTAGAGGAAACCAGCTGCCGTCACATAGGCTACTCTTTCCGATAAGCAGTAAGGTGTATTTTATATGCATGGTCCCACAGACAGGACAGCACATACCACAGCCTTTGATGAACCAATTGTGGACCACTGGTTGGAACGGAAAATAGTCCAAACTGCATAAGGACACAGTAACGGTTGTACTCATATCAGTGATAAACGAACCTAAAACACGTACTGTAACCACTTATGATGGCTATCAGTGACACACCTACCCAACGAAGGTAATGTCGCTCTTTATCCTGGGTGTCACTGATAAAGATACTGTCACTATTTATACTGGATGCTAGTGAAAACCTATCTAACGAAGGTAATGTGGCTCTTTATTCTATCACTGATAAATGTACAGTCACTATTGATATTGGATGCTAGTGAAAACATACCTAACAAAGGAACTGTCACTATTTATAATGTATGCTAGTGAAAACATACCTAACAAAGGAACTGTCACTATTTATACTGGATGCTAGTGAAAACATACCTAACAAAGGAACTGTCACTATTTATATTGGATGCTAGTGAAAACATATCTAACAAAGGAACTGTCACTATTTATACTGGATGCTAGTGAAAACATACCTAACAAAGGAACTGTCACTATTTATACTGGATGCTAATGAAAACATACATAACAAAGGAAATGTCACTATTTATACTGGATGCTAGTGAAAACATACCTAACAAAGGAACTGTCACCATTTATATTGGATGCTAGTGAAAACATACCTAACAAAGGAACTGTCACTATTTATACTGGATATTAGTTAAAACCAACCTAAAAAATATACTGTGTGTATACTGGGTAGCATACAGGTACTGTGACTATTTATAATAGATACTAGTGAACACCTATCTAACCAAGGTACTATGACTGTTTCTACTGGGTAGCACTGACAAAGATAGTCATTATTTATATTGGATACGATCGAAAACCTAACTAACAAAGGTACTGTAACTGTTTATAGTGAATACTAGTGAAAACCTACACAACAAAGATACTGTCGCTGTATATACTGAATACTAGTGAAAACCTACCTAACAAAGATACTATCGCTGTATATACTGAATACTAGTGAAAACCTCCTAACAAAGATACTGTCGCTGTATATACTGAATACTAGTGAAAACCTACCTAACAAAGGTACTGTCGCTGTATATACTGAATACTAGTGAAAACCTACCTAACAAAGATACTGTCGCTGTATATACTGAATACTAGTGAAAACCTACCTAACAAAGATACTGTCGCTGTATATACTGAATACTAGTGAAAACCTACCTAACAAAGATACTGTCGCTGTATATACTGAATACTAGTGAAAACCTACCTAACAAAGATACTGTCGCTGTATATACTGAATACTAG
>JAULBS010033150.1:0-10226 GCA_032355785.1 Symmetromphalus regularis
GAACATAGGACTTTTTTGCTATTTCCAAAACTCTAGTCCTTTTTCGCCTAGGTTCACGCAAACTAAAGTAATCGACACAAATCCATGTTCCAAGTAGCGTAAACAGACTATAAATAATTATATAAATAAGACTATTAATTTTAATAACAGTTTTTCCCATTATAATTAGATCTTACATTACTTTCGACTGTCTTACAATACTTTTTTTTTAAAAGGCAATAATCGACCACTTTAAAAATTTATGATTCTCCACCTTCTTGATATGTGATGCATTTCCAATGAGATTTAGTATACTTGAAAACATTTTTAAAGTGCATCACGAATAAGATAGGAAACGGAAACAGTCTACTAGATCATAGACTGGTTATTCATTATTGTTATTAAATTATAGCATCTTGTGTGCAGTGAAAGAAAGAATCGAAACACAGTTTTGTCAAAATGGCGACTAAAATGAAATGTTGTCAAAGACAGATTTAAAAAAACAATATTGTGTTTCATATTTTCTAATATTTCATTAGATATCTTTCAAAATGAGTGTAAAATCGCTGGAAGAACAAGTTAACGACGTAGTATCAGAATTATTGGTGATTAAAATGCTTTTAAATATTAAAATATAAACAAAATTCAGAAATGTTTTAATGACAATAAAATTACAAAAAAAGAAAATTCTCCGATTGACGCAATTTGCAAATTTTGAGAAAATATGTTGAATAAGAAATTTGATGATAAAAATGATACTATTTAAGTATTTTCATATCGGTATGCAGCTATGCTTAGTGTAATATTACTAATAAGGATGGTATTGCATCTGTTTATTTAAAAATTACACAATACAAGCTACTTGCATTGCCTATTGTCAGTACTGAACTGCCACATATTTAATAGGTCTAATGATGGAGACTAAACCACTGAGTATGAATGTGCATTCATTCTAACTAAAACATTTCAGTTCAAATTTAACTTTTTGTTACACTGATTTTTTGTTCTGTGTGTTATAACTTATAGTATGTATTGTCCTGTCTGAGGAAAGGCTATCAAAAAGAGTAATCTGTATAGGTAACAGGCTAGCTCTGCCACTCGCCAAATTTGCCAGTGGCAAAATTTAAAAACGTTTGGCGAATTTTAATGTAATCTGGCAAAATAATTTCTTTTAATAATAGCCATTTGAGTGCAGAAAAAAGATGACTTCAATTTCTGACATTTTTATAGATAATTTGCAGACCTTAGTTTTTGAAAAATCCAAGCGAGTTATAGATCACACGACTGAAAATGCTTAGGCAAGTGATAAATTGAACACCTGAAACGAGTTCCGCGATAGAAAAATTGCCATGTTGTTTTATTAAATTTTGTCCATCTATGTCAGAAAACTTTGTTTGATATCGGAACAACTCGGCTATTTTATGAATTATACCGATATAACGAAATCGGCCGATGTTTTCCGAATGTCTTGTTCATCAGCACAAACAGAAAATATCGAGGATGCTTGAAAGGAATTGTAACAGACTGATCAAATGTTATACAGATACCCAATTAGCATAGCAAAGAAGAATACCAGTTATTTGTTTTTCCTTTCGATAAATCATAGATATGATATGAAGTCAATATACTAGTATGTATGTTTGAAATGTTTATAGAAGACTTGAGTTATTATGTAATGAGCTGACAAAAGTAAGAAATTACATACTATTATTAATTAGGTGAGCAAATTCCAAGTGGTACGAGTGTGGATTATCACACCTTCCGATTAAAATTAATCGTACAGTTACTGAGTTTGTAATTGATACTTTTAATTTAAAATTTAAAAAACAACAACCTCTCCCCAAAAAGCAATAAACCCCAACATATCCAACACTTGTATAGGCCTATGAGAACTGAATGTTACTTAAAGGCATAGTCTCGCATAATTTAAGGGGCTTTGTACTCTAAATATTGATTATGAAACTTAAATGCATTTATTGTACTAGATCTCGTTTTCATATCATGCAGGACATTTTAACAACCATGGTATAGGGAATTCCATGTTGAACCGATAATGTTTTTCATATTTAAAAATTTCAAGATAGTAACTCCTCGTGGGGCAAAATAAATTAGTACAAAGTGTTATTCAACTTAAAAATATTCAGAAGTTTTAAAATAACGGCTAACATGGGAATACCCGTCATGTGACTCGAAATATATACATCACACCTTCAATGGAATTTTTTATATATTTATATGTCCATGAGCATAATTCATTATTATTTTTTAAATGGGCAATTCCACTGTCACGGGTGTGACCATCAGAGAGGTTTTATAGAATACACAATGAAAACCTCACATGGCAGCTTTAGTTTCATGATGTAATTAGAAACACTGACACTTAAATTATGAAGTACGGTCATTATTATATTTATCAGAAACCTCTTATATTCACCAGCCAATGTTTTACTCCTGTAATGGGTGTAACAGTTAAGGTCACACCTGTTACAGGGGTAAAACTTTAGCTGGTCACTGCAAGCCTGGAAATAATTTTTTGAGACGTGCCTGTCAAAATGTCCTATGTCAGTCAATTTGTGCCAGTCGAAAACATACCTGTCACACAATTAAATTGAAATTTATAAAATTTTATATTGAAATAAATATTAGTTTTAAAGAATAAAGATAATAAAGTGTTTTTTTTTATTGCACACTTCACAGATACTAAATCATACTTCAACTTTCGAATTTTCTTCGTTTCATTTCAACCACATGGACGCTTTTGTTTGTATCAAATCGTCACCCATTTCAGCAAAGTACTAATAGCTATTATTAAAAGGAATTATTTCGCTAGATTACATTAAAATTTGAAAATGTTTTTAAATTTCGCGAGTGGCAGACCTAGCCTTGCTCTTAGGGAAAAAAGCAGTACGTTTATACGTCTCGCAACAGGTTGCCATTACGTGTTCATACCTTTTCTCTCTTCTTATTATGTGATTTCAAGCATCTGGAGGTACTATACCACCATTTCTACGTGATGTGGAACACTATAGACTGACCCCTGTCAAATGTGTAGCTAGTATGCAGCATATATGTATGTGTTTAATTTTTTTTAAATCTTGTTTTTGTTTTTGCAGGTGTCCTGACAGTGCCCATATCAAGAGCAAGATGGTTGCATCAAGTAGCATAGATGCTTTGAAGAAAAAACTAGCCGTCTCTGGAGGTCATATACAAGCAAATGACTTTGATGATATAAAATATGACAACATCATAGCATTCATGGCAAGCAAATAAACTACATCATGTGAAATACTGATCAGTGCCCACTTTGAAATGACAATAATCAATGGAATGACTAACAGGCGACTTTTGATTACCAAGACTTTGAAATATTTTGTACAGCTATAAGAACAAAAATCTGCAATGTTGAATTTTGTAAAATTCTTTACCGACAAAAAATTATTAAAACAAATTCTTGTATTCATAATGGTTTGTGTTGGATTCCATGAAGTTTGCTACAATTATTCAAAAGGATATTTATCTACATGTGTATGCATACAATGTATGCAATATTTTAGTTTATAGTAACAGAGGTGACTGCAGATTCTTTATTAAAATTATCAATGATAGTATCCTTTTCAATGAACACACAGTATGCATCAAACCAGTTCACAAGTATGTCTATGAAGTTACTTGCTTTTAATTTTGAAAAAATCCATGCTTTTTCAGCTACAGCCTGAGTCGAATTAACACTTCCTATAATTGATGTCAAAATGGAATTGTAAAACAGATCCACTGTTCTGTGCGGAAAGTTGAAATAAAAACTTTCAATAGTGACTGTTCGGATGCTGTAAAATTAACATGATTATCCCCTTGCAATTTAAATAAAACATCTTGTCTTATTCACCAGATATTATGTCTTTCACAATTTTCAACATTTTTCACAAGCGTATTCAACCTATTTTTCATTTACCTTAAAATTGTTTTCATTTACATGAAGTCTTTTTTTTTTTTTTTTATGTTCCTAATCATTTGACTGTTCCTTTTTTGTAATTTGTTGCTGTTTACCCTGGTAACCATTAAAAATCTATTAATTCAATAATATCGATCAGTTAACATAACACATCTTGAGTTATGCAAAAATTATTGCCATGCAATAAAATAAACTTTGGACAGAGGGTCTTCAAAAGTATGCTTGTGAAAATGTTGATAATTATTTTTGGTTGATTCCCAAGTAGATTTATTTTTTGTATTAGAATTACCAGTTGCTTAAGGCATAGTAATTCTTGGAATAGTGTGTTTTTAAGAAGAAAAAATAAAATTTTGACTATGTATCCTAAATATACATGTACACTACTTTAAATGGTATTTTTGTTGCTTTTGTTTGCATCGTGCACGGTTTCTTTAAGCTTAGCAATATGAGTTGTATGTAATAATAATGGTCACTTTGTATGGAATTAATGAACCATATATACTATTGTAGAATTTAAATACGCCTTGGTGGTCCAGCTGTAAAACATTCGACTTATCAAGCTGAAGACATTGGTTCAAAACCCATTAGTTGGCTGGCTCACATTTGACGTGTGAAAATTTCCAAATGCTTCGACGTTCAATAGATGATAATATAGAATCTTTTTAATTTATAAATAGCTTGACCCCTCAATATCCCGAAGTTTATTTTTGTGCTGGGGGAGGGTGTGTGTGTTAACTCTACTAGTATTCAGTCAACCAATAGGTGATTATTAATAAATCAATGTGCTCTAGAGGTGTTGTTAAAGAAACTTGAATTTAAAGACCAAATTTCAAAAGATTACTACATGTACTTCCATATTAAAATAATTTAGTAGTATTACCACTTTGTGATTAAACCACTATTAGTATTCAGTCAATAACTGATGAATTAATAAATCAATATGCACTAATGGTGTTGAACTAGAATTTAATGACCGAATTTCTAAAGATTATTACTTCCATGTTAAGGGGCTTTATGCTCTAAATATTAATTACGAATGAAATTTACATGCATTGTTATACTAGATCTCATTTTCATATCAAGCAAGAGATTTTAACTGAACCATGGTATAGGGAATTCCATGTAGTCTTATCAATTTCTTTTTCACATAAAAAAATTTCAAATATCAAGATTGAAACTCCTCGAGTCGAAATAAATTGGTATGAAATGTTCTTGCACCTACAAACATTCAGAAGTTTTAAAATAACGGCTAATGGGGGAATACCCGTCACATGACTCAAAATATATACGTCACACCTTAACAGATAAAAAAAACATTATTTGTCCGTGAGCATAATTCATTTTTTTTTAATATTCGTAATAAACAAGATGCGGTGGTTATGTTAGTAGTTGAATGAAGTATTTCTATGGACAAATCATATGTTTATATTTAAAATTCTTTGTTTGGAAACTAATTAGGTCACAAGTCTGTGGGAGTATGCATTTAAAATAATTTAGTATTTGTAGTATTACCCATTTGTGATTTGTTCACAGAAAACATAATTATGGCTTGTGCATGTTAACCCTCATTTGAACTAGTTTGTATGAACTCTCCCTATGCTTTCTATGACATTAATAACGCCCCATTCCATAACTTACAAAAAGTTCTACAAATTCAGGATAATGATCTAACTTTGTCAGTAGGCAGTTCATCTGAGGTACTTTTAATGTAGTTAGCAAGTTACACCCCTCGTGTGTGTAAAAATTAAGCTAACAAATATCACTACTGGCTGGGTGAATTTCACAATGTCACAAAGGTATGTGTGTACATTATAATGGTTATTCCATGTAATTTAATATATTGAAATTTAAAAAAGAAAATTAATTCAAATAATAATTAGAATAAGACATTCCAAGTTGGACACACCAATACAATTGTTAAAGATCAAGACAAATATTTGAATGGAGGTTTTCTAGACTTTGTCCACAGCCCAAAATCTTTCTCCGACAATTTGTCCACCCATTTTTAATTTTGTCAGTGTTGTGGAATATTACGTTCACAACTTAACAAATAAGTTTAGACAATTCGCCCACTAGATTGCACCCCTTCCAGTAATAAATTAATGTTTATTTCAATAAACATAGAAGCTTTGAGTGTGCTTGCTTATTTGTTTGAAATGACTGATAGAAAGGTGGGTGCCAAATAGATTTATCACTCAATGTTTCTAATTAATAATGATTGGAGATTTACAAGTACTATCAAAGGACATCACATAACATTACGTTCGGGACAGTCCTAACACTTGGACTTCGGGCAATGCATTATTTTCATCTGTTTTTATCAGAGCATAGCCGTGAAATAATTTTGTTTTTAAAACGTGATAATAACGCATTTCACGAGGTCTAAGTGCTTGGACTAAGAACAGGCAAGCCTTTGCAGTTGCTACATAACAATTTTCAAACGTTCTTGTGTTTAGCATGAAATGTAAAAACTAGTCTAGCTAACAATTTCGTGCTGAACACAGATTAGTTAGGCTATGTGCACACAAGTTATCTCCCCTGATCAAATGATCATTGTTCAGTGCTCAACTAATAGTTAAAAGTTGACACAAATAATAATTAAAACATTTTCTTTATTTAAATAAAGTGTTAATATTAAATACGTGTACAAAAAATAGTCAAAATAATGTCGGGGAGCTGTTCCATGTGACCCTCTGCCTACAAATGGTGCAAAGAAGGCAATTATTATTATCCAATTATAATTTGGTTGTAAGTAACTTTGGACCACACTCCTATTTTAAAAATATGTATCTGTAATCAGTGCCGTATTAACCCATGGCCGGGTCCCTAGGCTTTGATGTACTTCGGTCCCTATCTGGTAACAGTGACTCGGTAAAAAAAAAAATTGACAAGATACCCTAGACTTCAGCCTTATGGATAACATGCACTGTCTGTAATCTTCCTGTGAGATGATTGATATTCTTTCGCATGCTTGGTTGGATAAACAGGATAACTGCATGTTCTTGCTTCCACACTTGCTGATTTCTTAAAACAACAGATTCATTAATGCTTAAAAAGTTGTTATTTTTTGTCTTGTTTTTAAATAAATACCTTGACACATGTTCCAAAATGTGTATGAAGCAAATACTGATGTGTGCGTACAATTTATCTATAATTCAACGTTAGTTCAGTTTACAACACATACACTACTGTATTAATAAGTATGGGCATTTTCATATAAACAAAATTATTTGGGGGGTTAAAATACCAAACACAATGAAGGGCTACATTGTTACCCAATTCCCTAGTTGCAAGTTGACCACCAGTGGAAACAAGTCCAAGCAAAAGTGAATTAGTTTTATATGACATTTGTAACCATTAACAATTCAATAAAGTTATGATTGATTTTTTGTTAAAATTCAGAATATATTTTCAATGTTTTTTATTTATCAATATATTAATAATAATTTCAAGAGCATCATTCTAATATCTAAACTAGTCTTATATTGAGGTGGATGTGAAATGTATCATATCTTATTATCATCCAACTTTTGATGGTTGGTTGTACTTATTTTCAAGCTTATATCCAAATAAGCGTCAAGCACGCTGTCCTGGGCACACAGCTCAACTTAATACTGTAGGGTCATTTCATGTCAGATCAACAAATGGCTTCCACCACTAGAGTTATTTCCAAAGTTAGGTCACACCAAAATATGAACAGATTAAAATAGCTTGGAAAGGGAATCCAAAGGTATTTTAAAGATCTTTAATATTGGAAGGTGTTACTTATGCATCTGCATCATGAATTTCACATGGAATATCTAGATCAATTGTAGATGTTTCGAATGACCATTTCAAAAAATCATAAAATCCAAAGTAGGCAGAACACATCTCTGATATTTTGACTGGTTGATGACACATATATGAAGAATAAATCAGTGAAGTTTCAAATCAGTGGGGCCTATACCCCTAGAGATATGACCGTGTTTGTGACACCAAATATTATTGATAAAATTTGTTGAAGTGATATATGGTACCACAACTTCTTCCCAACACATCATACACTTAATATGACTAGAAATTTGGATTCCCCATTGTCTGATTAGTTTAAATACCAAATTTGAAAGCTCTGCGATAATTATTTCAATTTTTGTGAAGTTTTGAAAATGTTAATCAAAAGTGTCGCTGAAATTCACATCTAAAAATGTCACAAATCTGACAAAAACACAAAACTTCAAACCTCTGCCAAAATTTGAAAAATCGTCCGATTAAGCTACAATTTTCAGGACATGAGTTTTTTAATGGATATTTTGACATATATGTTTTTTGACCAATTCTAAGACGGAGTGGTGGAAAATTGTCAGAAAATCTGTTGATTTGACATGGAATGACCCTGTACTGTCTATTCAGGACAAAGGTCAGTGTTAGTAGGAGAGATGAAACCAACTGCAGCAACACTAATGCGGCTACTCTTGTCAATATGTAACAAGGGATCTTTTATATACACTCTCCTACAAACAGAATAGCACATACCATTGTCTTTGATAAACCAGTTGTATACCACTTGTCTGTGTAAGTGGTATACGCTACCCATTGAGCCTTCATTATGGGTTGGAGGCAATACTGAGATTTGATCCCAGTACCTACCAGCCATGTTTCTGATAGCTTAACCACTGCACTTCCAGGTCACAGACCCACAAATGCAAACCAAAGGTACACAATTCTGTTAAATGGAAGATGTGCTTGCACCTGTAATTATTTTCTCTTAATGCCATGCAACATTCCTTCTGCTCACACATTCAACACCATCTTAAAATGCTTCAGAATAAGCTCATTTTATATTTTAAATAATGTCAAAATTATTTTCAGTCTTGGCAATTTGATTTCATACCATACAAGTATGACTATGTTCTGAACCATCCCTCTTTCAGATGGGGTTGTAACAAATGTACCACTCTCTTTTAGGGAAAAGAACAAGAACTATTTAAAAGACTATTTTTTAAGGTTCCCTGTTAATCAGGTGCAAATATATAGTTGAGGACTGGTCTGAGTTCATTATCAACTTGGGGATGCCAGATATCAAACATAAGCACAGCTCTAATGCCATCTTCTTTGGTTCCTTTGTGTTCCACTGAATGGAGAAAGGAATCATCAAATGCAATGACCTCTCCCTCTTTCCATTCCCCTTCTTCGCTGTCTACATCAAGAACACACTTCTGTGGCGTAATCAAACCTGAAATGAAAAAAAATAAAAATTTTCATATATTTAAAATGAATAAAAAAAAAAAATCTTATAAATAAATAATAATAAAAACAAACACTGGCCTTCGAAGGTAGAGCTAAACTTATCATTAATGACATAGAGATGTAATACCGTAAATCCAAAACTGAAAGAAACTCACAAATGCATTGATATTTCAAAAACTAAGTGATACAATTTTAATTGCGCTTCAGGCCTTATTTCACAGTGTTTTATACCTAACCATAAGCTGAAGGAAGTTTCTTATTTGGGCAAAAATTAAGGTGATATTTTCTTTTAAAACCCTTAAATTCGGATAAAAATCGACATCCCCACCCCCCTTACAAAAATGTGAACCTGTACACATATGTACAAAATCAGTTTCAAAGAAAAGGTTCAGCAATTGTTCAATACTTTTAAGAGCAGAAGAAATTATAAGACATCATACTTTTTAAAGATAACCATGATTAAACCAGAGTGCAAAAAAAGAGGACAGAAGGGGTGACTGCCCCCCCGGGATCCATTTCTGGGAGGCATCCAATCAAAGAGTGAAATTACGGTAGATGTTTGAGTTCACCAAGCCAATGTCACAGTAGCGGAACAAGAGGGGGAGTCCAAATTGCCGTTTAACCAAACAAAATGGTTCCGTTTTAGCTAGTCCAAGCACTTAAAGACCTCGGGCAATGCGTTATTTTCATCTGTTGTTCTCATGGCATAACCCGGGGTCTAAGTGGTTGGACTACATTTTAGCCTGATCCTAGTTCAGGAACTTAATGCTTTGATTATTGGTTATTGCATTAAGTTCAGCTCCCAACCCATATTATGTATTGGTACAAATTTCTGGCAACAAACGCTTCGGTTTCCAAACAAAACATTACAAGAAATATGTAGATATACAATAAAATTGCCAACTTACGTGCTTATTGCATCCCTTTTCACAGTAAATCCCACATTATCCACTAATTTCGCCTTCAACCGCTGATTGATTTAAAAACAACATGGAGGTCAAACAAATAAGTCACAAATACGAAACTTTCAGTTCATCCGCTATCTCTGTGGAGTCATTAAAAAATAAAATAA
>JAULBS010033161.1:0-10226 GCA_032355785.1 Symmetromphalus regularis
TAGATCTAGTTTAGTGTTCACTTGGACTAACAAAAACCTCATGCGAACAGTCTACCAAGTTAGATCTAGTTTAGTGTTCACTTGGACTAACAAAAACCTCATGCGAACGGTCTACCAAGTTAGATCTAGTTTAGTGTTCACTTGGACTAACAAAAACCTCATGCGAACAGTCTACCAAGTTAGATCTAGTTTAGTGTCCACTTGGACTAACAAAAGTTAAATAAAATTACAATGTCATTCATTTTCATTTTTGTTTTGTTTATTTATTTATTTATTATTATTATTTATTTTTTGTACTGGATCTGATTTACTTGTATTCACTGTTTTCCAGTTTGGAGTATTGTACCTTTACTATTTTACATAAGTTATTACCATTTCTATTCCATAGCTGGGGCTAAAGAAGGGGAAGGTACGAGAACTATTACAAACTACACGATAACCAGCAACACACAAATTGGATACCAAAATAAATACATGTGTATACTACTCCAAGATATAAATAAAGTGATATTTTCACTTCCAAAATGGCTCTAATAACTTAATATAATCAAACCTGCTCATGCTGTCACCTGTGTTAAGCAGACAACTGTCTTAACGGGTCACCTTTTTCTTCCAAATCAGATAATTTAGTCTTCAGTACATGTAACTTGTATTAATACCTATGTAATAGGGACATCTTTAATTTCTTTCAAATCAATTAATTTAATTCCAAATATTCTGTATTAAGAGGCCACCCTGTGTTACTTCATTGGGTGACTGCTTAAGACAGGTTTGACTGTATAAGTGTCTAGAAATTAGGACTTGGCTTCAAGAAAAGTATATTTTTCATTGTTTTGTCATGTGTCTGTGAAGGTCAGTTATTTATAACTTCTTATTTTTGAAGATCAGTAGTGGATCCAGAGGGAGAGTCCAGGAGGACCTGACATACATACACATTAGTCTTTTCATTTTACTTGAGAGTAGGAGTTGGAAGGAAGAGAGTAGGAGGAGGAGGAGATACTTTAAAGGAACTCGTTTTCTTTTTTTTAAGGGGAAAGTTGACAGCGCAAGTTTGCAAATAGACCGGTAAATGTTCCGCCCGCCGCCTTGTTTTGAAAACATTGCACATACACACCCTTTTGTGGTGAGGATATTTTTTTTGGGTGGGGGGGTTTTCTCTGAGTCAAAGGACATGAAAATTAACCATTTTTCTCCATTACTATTCACCCATCACATTTGGATCCCATTCCCTTTCCAAAATCCTGTTTCCACACCTGAAGATAGCTTTATTTCTAAATAGAACCAGTATCAGTGTCAGATGAACTGATTGGAATTGGTAAAACAAATTGGAATTTTATTATGTTGTTGTTGACGTTGATTTTGTATTTTACCAGATATGCTTAAAATACAGTGCTAATACACGTACATAAAATTTATTGTTTGAAATATTTGTTATTTGAAACCAATTTGTTTTTGCATAACCTATTTTCCAGTTAAGCAGATTTTGAATTTGTGCAGGCCTGTATAATTTATATGGTAAATATACTGCATGAAATCAATTTCTTTTTTTTCTTTTTCTTTTTTTAATGATTTTTTTATCAGGTCCATAGCAAAGGAGGATGCGATGGGAGCAAAATAAATGAGTTAAAGGGCCTTAATTTTGTTCAGTTTATTTGGCTAACTGAAACTGAATTTGGCTACAGAATTTCAGAAAAAATTAGCCAAATTGCCAATGATTTTTAAGGTCCAGCTTAAACCCTGATCGTGATGTGAATTACTGTGCAGATTTCAGAGATTACTACACAACTGTAATACACAAAATTAGTCATTGTTAATCAATATTGGTTAGAAGTTGTTGCTAATTAAAATTAAAAACAGTTCAGATTGTACCTTTTTATATTTATTTTTTAATACACTGACTGTATGTAGTGACAGTGTCAGAACTTAGAGAACAATGTCACATCCATTTACAACAGTTTGTAATTATTATAGGGTAATTTTTATGAAATATTTGGTGAGGAATAGTTCTACGAGACAACGACATATTTTAAAAATGTATTAAAAATGGATGGATGGCTTTATATTTGAAAAGATGATGGTTTTATTTGTGTTATTTTCTTTGCATAACAATATATTTACCTCTGAACTTTCAGATTTACAGTTGAACTATCTGCATTTTTGGTGGATTGTGCTGTGGTAGGAGCCACAACACAGACACCAGACAACCATGGGTCGGCGTTTTGCTATAAATGACAAGCAGAAAGCTGCCAAAAGTACTATTTCGGGTACTGTGAATATCACAGACAATAAGGCATGGACTGAACTAAAGGAGATGAACTTGGAAAAAAAACGTCACACGAGAAACAGTTTGCTAAAAACAAGAAGGTAAAGCAGCCTTTGAAATTAAAAAATAATTTCCAAATGCATTTAATTGCCATCATTAATTGCTCTGGAATGGCAATTTCAAGAAAATAAACATACTATCTTGTAATATATTAAAATTTTATATTTTTGTGATACCAGCACAAACCATTTATATAGGAGCTTTAATTGTGGCATTACCACAGTAACCACAAAATTCTAGGGCTATAGTGGAGTGGATAGTTGGTAAAATATTTCACTTGGTAAGACAAGCACCAAATTTGGTATGAAGGTTCCTTGTCTAGTACCTGAATAAGAAATATCCTGTTTTTGGAGCTTTTGGTCGTTAGAAATATCCAGTTTTTTTGAACATTTTCAAGATGGCCGTAACTATTTTCAAAATGGCATCAATTTTCATAGTTTATCTGGTATTTTCAAGTTTTTTTTTTTGCAACATTTCAATTTCCTTTAAATTAGTCAAACAAAAAGGGGTCCAGCATACGATTAAAGTATCATTTCATATATATGTGCACAGCGCATGCACCAAAATACAGGCTGTAGTGGTTTTATAGGACGCGAAAGACCTAATAGTCAGAGCAGTTACAGCTGCATAGAACAGTACAAGGTAATCCTGACCTGAAACATTAGCAGTTGCCAGAATAACTTATTCTACACCCACATTTAAGTAGTTTTTGACATGATGCTGCTATTGGCGCCAATGATGTCCAGTGTGGGACCCAAACTCCGTAATCTTTTTCCCAACCCCACCTGGAAGGTGATGGTAAAGTTTGCGACTTACAAAGCGACTGATCCCAAGTATGTCCTGCTTGCAAGACAGATTGTTTGATATGCTCAACAAGAGCAGCTCTTGGGGGAGGAATGCCATTATAGGGACACTGTTTACGGGCAAAAAGGTCAAGGCGCACATCATTTACTTTATTGGTACTGCTGGACCAGTCATACATGATGATAACAAATTCTTCGAGTATACCGATTTCACTTTGTGTCAAATTGTCAGATGGAGAACTTAAGCAATGGAATACTTCTGTTGCATTCTCAAACACATTCCAAGCCTGCCATGCCGTCTTTTTACCTTTTCCAACATGGTATCACAACCTGTGTATGCATGAAAGAATGGTAATGCTTTCGACCTAGGACCTTGCAATCTAACAATATCATGAATTGGTATTCATCGCAAATCTTTGGTTTTTCCAAAAGTCATCCATAAGTGATCCACATTCAAACAGTCACACCCATAAGAACAACATCTGTATCAGAACTTACTATGTTAATCGACTTATTACTGCATGTTTTGCATGCAGAAACATACGAGTGTCAACTTCCTTATGGTTGCAAGGTGCTATAAAGTCGGTATCCATAGTTTTGTTGCTGACAACATTTTCTTCCTTAGTAACGGCGATAGTTGCATCTGTATTCATGGATACAATTTTGTCTGCTAAAATAAAAAATTCGGTTTTGTTTTCGTCACACCGAAGAAAAGCGTTCCATGACTTTGGTGGTCTAGTGTCTCTTGTCACTTTTCGTCTAGATCCTATGCCGCGCTTTCTTCTAGTTTCGCCCTTGAGATTATCGTCATAGTTAACATCGAAGACAACATCTACCAATTAAAACCTGAAACATGGTGTATTTTCAAGCACTAACCATATCAAGAAAAGTTAAGTCCTTTTACTTTTTACAACTTTGTTCACAGATCCGCTGTTCCAAAAAACATTAAAGTGAAATAAAAAAAATAATAAAATTTACATTAGGACATTTTTTTCTCTTGACTACATAAGCAAAGAAAAATGAAACAAAATTCTACACTGTAAAAAAACTATATTGTCTAAATAATAGGAGTGCAACGATATACCAGTATATTGCAAAACTTGCCGAGTGCAATACATACCGTGATATGGTTCCGGGTATTGCGATATATCTAGCTAATGAGTATCCATCTATAAAACCTATTACTTTGACAGTAAGTTATAAAAATAAAAATTAAACAATTAAAACATAATAAAAATTTACTGTTTCTATATATTATCTTTTTTTTATCAGAAATTGGTACAGGTCTGCATGCCTGATATATGTTTAGTAATTATTATCATAGTATGAAAATATGTCTTTATCATATCTTGATAATTAATCAAACTGTATTGCGGTATGTGTTGCAATATAGGTTTGATGTATTGCAATATATCGTGATACGGTTTTGGTCATATCGTTGCACCTCTACTAAATAAGCTGCATCATTTTGTACAAAGAATGAAGAATTAAATTTTTTATCCTATTATTTAGAAAATATTAACAACAAAAAACTAATATTATAATTATATAATAGTAATTTTATTTTTATTTCGACTGATTGGCCAAAAATTTAGATAAAAAATTTCCAATAGCCAAATAGTAAAATTAAAAACGACTAAAGAAGTAAAATTATTTTAAATTTTTGGGACCGGCCGCTGTGACTGAGTGGTTAAGCTATCTGTCTCGAGGATGGTATCAAGGGATTTTTAATCTCGATACCGGCTCCAACCCAGAATGAGTGCTACACAAAGTATCAGTGAGTAGGTGTAAGCCATTTACGCTGACCAGGGTCCACATCTGGTTTATCAAAAGCCATCGTATGTGTTCTGTCTGTGGGAAAGCACATAAAAAGATCCCTAGCTGGTAATCACAAAGATTAGCCTGTGTGGCAGTTGCAGGTTTCATGAGGCACAGAATACTGTATGTAAGGCATCTCATAGGTGCTGAATAAACAATCCTTTCCTTTAGGTTTTTGGAATATTATTCATTGCGGATTGCATTATGAAGAGTACATGTAAATGATAATGTGTCATCATTTAGAATTATTCATAAAATACACTACAATAAATACCAGGTATTCATTGCAGATTGCATTATGACGGGTACATGTCAACTGTAATGTGTCATCATATTTAATTATTCATAAAATAATACACTACAATAAATACCGGGTATTCATTGCGGATTGCATTATGAAGGGTACATGTCAACTATAATGTGTCATCTTTTTGAATTATTCATAAAATAATACACTGCAATAAATACCGGGTATTCATTGCGGATTGCATTATGAAGGGTACATGTCAACTATAATGTTTCATCATTTTGAATTATTCATAAAATAATACACTGCAATAAATACCGGGTATTCATTGCAGATTGCATTATGACGGGTACATGTCAACTATAATGTGTCATCATTTTGAATTATTCATAAAATACACTGCAATAAATACCGGGTATATAAATTTAAAATACCATATTACATTTCTTAAGTTATTTCATGAAGAATAATGTACGCAGACTGTTCATGTAATTTCAAAACAAGAAAAGTGAATTACATTAATCTATTCCAAACTTGTAAATATTATCAGACAATCAGTGGTTGAAGCAGTAAAGAATAAATTTTACTAAAAATGTTGATAACCTCTTGATGATTGGCTTGTTCAACTAACTAATCATCAAACATGAAGTTTAACTAATTTCTATCACTATTCTAACAAACTGTGTGAGTTCTTGTATGGGTTGACATAAATAATATACATTGAAAATATCCAATTATGTAATACTATATTGTCTCTTTTCTTTCTGTTTTGTAGTAGATCTGCTAGCCCTGAAACAAACAGAAAGCTGTTCTATGGTGGGGAGGAGCATGATGAATTGTCTGAAAAACGGGACTTTTCTAAAGAAGAACAGCCTAAAAAACAGGATCTTTCTAAAGAGGAGCAGCCTGAAAAGCAAGATTTTTCTAAAGATCCACAGTCCAAAAAACTGGATATTTCTAACAACCAAAAGCTCCAAAAACAGGATCTTTTTAAATATGTACTGTCAGAAAAGCATGATCTTTCCAAAGATGAACATCGAAGGGACATTGGGCAGTACAGTATAGAAGATGTTATTAGTTTCCAGGATTCAGATAATGCTCCCATCTTTTCTAAAGATGTTACAGAAGGTATTACCACTTCCATGCAGTATTCAACTGAAGACTGTTGTGAGACAAGTTGTGAAAAACTGCAGCTCAAACAAAGTGGAGAAGATTTTACCACTTTAAAACAGCATTCCACTAATGACCACATTATCTCTGGTTATGGGATCTCTGAAGTTCACTGCAATTCTGCAGGTGTTGTGTCAGAAACTGCAAGAAGTTACCCTTCAAGTACCGGCTTCCATATTACCACTGACACATCTGAACAGATGGTTGACCAGACAGGGAACAAAATGGTATTTGCTGACTATGCAGACCACTTCAACTACAATGTTTACGACAGCAGCATCGATGTGAACAAGCATTTGACGAGCTTGCTTAAAAGTAGCAGTGGAGGAGTTTCTGTTTGTTATGTTAGTGAAGATGAAACTTTCTCTCTGGATGGTCAACAGAGTATGATTGTGGATAGAAACATGAATGGTGTAACATCTAAAGAAAACATACAGGCTTTGAAATGTAACATCTTAAATTGTCATTCAAATGATGCATTAAATGTTTGGCTGAAAACTATACTCAAGTCAAAACACATTGAATGTGACCCAGTTAAGCTTGACAAACTGATTGAAGCTGCATGCATGACTGCTGGAGGAGTAGAAGGAGGAGAGAATGAAAAAGACACGCAGTGCTCATTGAAGTACGTGGAACCCACTGTACAGGAAAAGGGTATGCTGGAAAATCAGGAGAAAGAAGCTGTGACTTGTGGAGAAGTTCCTTGTGAAAATGAACAAGAAAAGCATTCCTCACAGATGTATGTTAAAGATGACATACAGGAAAAGGCTATGTTTGAAGATGAGGAGAAAGAAGTTGTAGATTGTGGAGAAGTTCATGATGAAAATGAACAAGAAAAGCATACCTCACAGATGTATGTTAAAGATGACGTACAGGAAAAGGCTATGTTTGAAGATGAGGAGAAAGAAGTTGTAGATTATGGAGACGTTCATAGTGAAAATGAACAAGAAAAGCATTGCTCACAGATGTATGTTAAAGATGACATACAGGAAAAGGCTATGTTCGAAGATCTGGAAAAAGATGAGTTGAATAGAACAATCCTTTTGGAGGACAATGCTCCATCTTGTGAAGAAGAGAACATGACTGTTGGCAGCTCAGAGGAATCCTTGAAGGTACCAGAAAGCAAATCAAGCAATAGAGTGGATCACAAGGGAATAGAGAGCTGTCTAGATTATACTGAGGCAACTGTTGAGCTTGTAACTGCTTTGGAAGAGTGCATGAAGAGCATAGAAAACAAGTGCCACGCATTATGTGAGCTTCAGAGAGAAATATGTGAGTATAACAAAATAATGATTTTCTTTCTCGTAAGGGACGGGAGTGGGATGTACTTGTAGTTCAGTGGTACAGCTCATAGGATCGATTTTCACTGATGAATTTAATGGACTTCTTTCTGCAACATCTACAACAGAAATGGCGACAGAAAATGAAATATAGGGAGGCTGTTATTCTGATGAAAGCCAGAAAGCACTTGATGGTAAACTTGCATTTATACCAAAAAGATTATAATTTCATTTGCTCTGATATAACTTTTCAATATTAGAAAGATTTTCTTTGAAATTTATTTCTTCGTGAAAGTAAAAGGGTGATGTCTAATGCCACTGTCAGCAATATGGGTGGAAAATAGCATATAAAACATGTAGACTTTGATCTAAGCTGTTCATTATGAAAACTTTCACATAAAAAATGTGGTGATACCAGTTTCTTCTGTAAACACAAGTATCATATATTTGATACCTAATAGCCACTGATTAAATAAAAGTGACTGTGTGTTGCTAAAAAAACATTATTACTTTATTTTCTTCTTGGAATAAATTGTGTTTACTTGTATATAAAATATTATAATGACAATGTCTGAATATATATCTTTGTTTTCTGTATCCATGTAGCATCATTTTCTCTCCTGGTTCCTGTGACTCGTCTAAATGTGAACTGTGCTATCTTCAGAGTCCGCTCATGTGCTGAGAAATATCCCAGTGAAGGTAGATCCTACTGTAATGGGCAATGTGAAGGAAATGGTGGTAGCCGAAAGTTAACACAGGTATTTTTTATTCTTGTCTATTTATAAAATTATTATTAAAGTCCACTGTTATAATTTAGTACTTTTATGTTCACCCAATGTGTACACCATTGATGTATGGCAACAGTATGTCTTGCTGTCAAATGTGGTGTGATGTATGGTCTTTATGTGTGGAGTTGTCCTCTATGTAATTGGTTTCGAACTCTAGCAATAACAGAGATGGTTTGCAATTTGATTGGAAGGTTAGCTAAAATATCCTTTTGAATAGTATATAATATATTTTATGATGAAATTGCTTTGATAGCTATTTTTAGTGAAAATCATGTTTTATTGGCATATCGTATGAATGGTTCTTGTTGTTGTCACAGAGACAGAACTCGGACGAAGATGGTTTCTCTGGCCGGGATCGAGATGGTGAAGATAAGGTAGTTAATTTTCCAAGTTGTAGATGAAAGGAAATGTTTGCTTAAATTAACATGACAGCACTGAAATACATTCCACTTGAAAGCTCTTTTTAAATTTCTATTGGTAATTGGAAAACAAAATATTTGAATGTAACAAGATCAGACCGACAATGTAATATATAGAGATTACATAATGCGATCTTATAGAATACTGATTGTATTACGAATGTGTTTTGATTCAAGAGTTATGATATTATTGGTATCTTACGGGATCAAGTTTTGTAATCTATTATATTATCATCTTATAGAGTTTACTTCCAGCTAAATTCTTTTCTTTTGCAACTAAAACATTGAAGGGGGAACAAATTTGCATTGATTCAGAATATGTTTACACTGGTACACTTCTTTCTGATAACAAGTACATAAAACTCCTTAAAGTCATGACCTCTTAAATTTAAATGGTAAACCACATGTGAGTTTACTAAAATTTATTCCTATGGTTACACGTATATCTTCTACAGCAATGTGATCAAGTCTTGTCTATCTTACATTGGTGCTCTTCAAAATAAAGTAAGAAACACTGACTAACTTCAAACATTTTATTTTTATACTCTGATAGTAATGTTATACGTGTTACATTATAAAGTAATGGGTCACATGTTTCAGATTAATAATTGTATAATATATAGGTATGATTATATAAAGTCTGTAATATTGTTTTGTTTTAGAATAATATTTGACATGTATAATACAATGTATATAGGTATGATTATATAAAATATATTATTTTGTTTTGTTTTAAAATAATAATTGTATAATACACTGTATATAGATATGATTATATAAAATCTGTAATGTTTTGTTTTAGAATAATCCTGGTGACAGAAACAACAATGGACCATTTGACCCAACTTGGTGTGTGTTGAATAAGGCTTCACTGCCGCAAGCTGACTACAAAGCTTACAAGAAAAAACACTCAACAGCACCAGTGGATAGCTTGTGTGATCTCCTAGGTGCACTTGTACGTATAGCAGTAATAAACATTCAGAGTTCAATAGTAATTGACATTATAGATGAAACTCAAGTTACAGTATGTTGCTTAGTAAGATTGTTGTCTTGTAGGTTGTCGATTGCCAGGATGGGATAACAATAAATGAGATATTACTATTGAATGTGAACCATTGTTTGGTTCTGTGCTTAGTAAGATTGTCATCTTGTCTTGTAGTTTGTGGATTGCCAGGATGGGATAACAATAAATGAGATGTTACTGTGGGATGTGAGCCACTATTTGGTGCTGTGCTTAGTAAGATTGTCATCTTGTCTTGTAGTTTGTGGATTGCCAGGATGGGATAACAATAAATGAGACATTACTGTGGGATGTGAGCCACTATTTGGTGCTGTGCTTAGTAAGATTGTCATCTTGTCTTGTAGTTTGTGGATTGCC
>JAULBS010033169.1:0-10226 GCA_032355785.1 Symmetromphalus regularis
ATATATATAAATATATATATATACATATATATAATATATATATATCCTTTTGCTTGACCGGCCGCTTTAATTGGAGACATTGATATATCTTGAATAGTGCGATAACAGTAAGGCCAAGAACATATACATGGTTTAAGGTCACCTTCAGCATTAACAAGGTGACGTGTTTCTGTTTGTTTCTTTCTGGGTTTCTTTTTTTTTTTTTCTTTTTTTTAATTACTGTTGCCCCACAAACATATGATGCTAAAGTTAATGACATATAATTTGTTTCCCTTTGTAAAATTGGCAGAAGAACAAAAAAACATCCTTGCGTTCAGGACAGGATAGCCTTCGCGTACACTACGTAGCAATTGCACTGGTTCCAAACGTTCTCAGTGGGTTTAATAAGAAGTGAAAAACTAGTTTAGCGAGCGTCCGCTAGATATTTTATCCTGAGCCCAAGGAAGATCAATGTAAAGACAAGAAAAATAAGTAATTTTGGCCTAAGAAATTTGCTTTGAGCCTTCAATATAATCAATATATATTGTCCTTATCTGAAAAATTCTAAACGCGTATTGAACAAATATTTGTTTAGCGGGACCCCACCGAAAGATAAATATAATTTATGTCAGACTGCAAACTGAACATTGGCTTTAAACTAAATGCCATCATATACTTGCTCGGTGGGTCAAAGCACAAACACGTAATTTGCTACAGTGACATATGATTAAATCTATTAGAATGAATATCTCTGTTGTTGAAAACAAAAGTTTGGATCTGGTTCAAAGATTTATCACGACATGCAAATTAACTTTGAATGTATTTTAACACACATCCCGTGTGCTTTATTCATACGTTTTATTTATTTCTATAACAGTCTGAGAGAAAGCGACATATTTTATTATTAAAATTTTATATCTTTTCACTTGTCGGCGTGACAATGGCGGCAATTGAAGACCTTGATACAGCGACATCCCGGACTGATACAGCTAAAGAAGTAGGTGAAATTACAATAATTGTAAGAAATAATATGAGAAATAATATGAGAAAAAGTAATAATGTTGGAATAACATTTTACTGATTAATTACTTATTTAAATATTGAATTATATTCAAAATAATAAATAAATAAACAACAACACCATTCAAATGAGAAAACAATTGTTCTTTGGTAAAGTGATCAAAGGGATCAGGATCCCGCTTAAATTTAAGAAATGTCCTTTTCATTCTTAATTTTTAATCGAATATATTCAGTTTTAAGTTTCAGACACAAGAAAATTTCATTTCAATCCTAGATTCAAACTATTCCTAGTGCATGCCCCCTGCCACTCCTAAACAAAAGCATGAAGTTTAAATAATAATAATAATAAATGCAAATGTTTTATAATATCAAACATTTGTGCTTTGCTAGACAATAATTTTTTTTTCCCTCTTTTTTTGGGGGGGGGGGGGTTGGGGATTTTTTTTTTTAAATCTCCTCAAACAGACCATAACAACTTCGATGACAAGAATATTATTTACCTACTGAAGGCACAGTCATTCCTTTTGTCGTACAGCTGTGTATAATAAGGGTTTGTTTCAAATCTCGACACAAAGATCGATGTAAGAAACCTAAGTTGGACTTTTATTTGTTTCTTTTCCAGATTCCAATGCCGCATGTAGGAAGCAGGGCGTACGCCACAAGAAAGACTATTGCCCAGGGGATGTTGGACTTGGCACTGCTGATGGCGAATGCATCGCAGTTGAAGGCGTTGATAGATATTCCAGGAGACACCCGTGATGGCTTTCACGTCGCCCTCATCGTGTTGATATGCATTTCCGTAATTTTACAGATCACAGTTGGCATCATCATTCTCGTGCTCGGCTCCATGGATGTAAAATCTCAACGCGACCACGACAGAGCACACAAGATGAACAACGCCACCGTTGGACTAGTCTTCTTCATTACCATCGTCAACATCTTTATTGCAGCTTTAGGAATGAACTTCACACAAACGCATAAAATGCAGTGATTAATGTTAATATAATAAATAAATATATATATATATATAATGTTTATTCTAGGTGTGCTATTACTGAGATTTTTTTTTTTTTTTTTTTACTGTTAAATTATACGTGACTGAGAAAAAGATTGTTTTAACATTGTTTAACGAAATTACTAGAGCTCCGCGATTTATTTATTAATCATCGTCTTTTGACGTGAAACGTTTGGTAATTCTACTCTCTTTTTTTCTGGCATACACTGAATGTCGCACCCTCTTTTTTTCATACTCCTTTATCCGCCCCTAACCCAGGCGCGGATCCAAGATTTCTGAAAGGGGAGTCCAAATGTGATTGGTAAATAAGACTGAGGGAAAATGGTTCTTCCACTCGGAAATATATATAAAAATAACAAAATACGAGAAAAAGTGGGTCCTTGTTAATTAATTTTGTTATTATTTACATTTTGTCAAATCTTATTCTTGGGTTCTTTTTTTAAAGCATTAAAATCTTTCGGATTCAGTGCTGTTGGTTTGATGTTTTGTTGTTGTTGTTGCTGCTGCTTTTTGTTGGCCTTTTTTTATTATTATTATTATTTAATTTTTTGTACAAATTAAATTAATGCCAGATTAAAAAAATCTTGTTTAGCGTCCCCGCCCGACCTTAGAAAAGCCCCCGACCTCCAAATATTTTATATTTTTCAAAAAATCCTTACAATATAGTATTAAAACGCTCAAAACAACGTTTTCCCGACTATTATAGTGATTGCGCAATCATCGACGAACTTCATCCTGAGACCCCCAATAGCCGATGTTTACTTTTGTCCTAGTGGGAGGGGTGAGGGGGCGGTCGTTAAATAAATAAATAAATTATCCTGACGACAGTGCCTCTTTCGGACAAAAGATGTACCACTTGCCCCTGAGTTGGGTCAAAGTTCAATAAAAACAAGTTCTGTTTACACATTTTTAATACATTGTCACGTTAAATGCATGTCGTTGAGCTTTCATTTGAACAAACATTTTATAGCAATTGTTTCTTGTTCAATTTCTAGCTAGAAAGTATGGTCTTCTCTACCTTCCTATCAATATTATTACTTCGGACCATGAATACCATGGTAAAGTTTCTTCTTCTTCTTGTACACCGTCATTCTACATATAAAATAAAAATAAAAACCTCCCGCCCTACGTAAAAAAAAAAATTAATGGGTGGACGCTAAACAAGTATATATTTTTAATGTGGCCTAATACATAAAGCGGTTTGAAATAAAATCCGCGTTTTAGGTCATATCAATAGATATTTTAATACACTGGTTCTGCAAATAATGTCAAGTGTTAATATATTTTTAAAACTGGAAAGTGTAAAAAATGCCAGTTTATGTGTTAAATTAATGATGATGACAACTTGTTGATATTTTAATAGTAATATGGCTGACAGCCAAACGAGAGTTCATTTTCGTGTCATCAAATATATTCATGAATCAGGTAAGTAAGCAATGGATTTAGAACGTAGCGCACGTTTACGATTTGTTTGTTGTATTTTTTCGCCCAATTTTATGGAGCTCTTGCAAGTTGCATAATCCACCCACTATCAATTTAAAGATGGATGTTTTTAATGGTCTAAACTTAATCCTTACCCTAAACCTTGGCATTAACTAATTTTAACCCTAACTCTTTACATTAATTTCCTTTTTAAAAAATGTTGTTTTTTGTTTTGTTTTTTATTGGTGGGAGGTGTGGTGTTAGGCAATTAGTAATGACATGAATGAGTGACAAACATGCAACATTTGTTGGTAAAATACATGTACTAGTATCTGCATGAAACCCCTCCTTTAAAAATAATTTAATTAAATTGTATTTACTTGATTTATTTTTATTTTTTTAATTATTATCTTTAAATTCGGGTTAGCTAAGCTTCATACTTTTAAATAGCAGCCAGATCCAAATAATCCATTGTTAGAATGATAGATTGAAGTAGGAGAGGTGCGGATGGAAATCTTTCCGAGAGTTAGCTTCTATTCTTGCCATTTGTGAGAACAATGGATGTAAAACAAATTAGACCATCTAGGTCAATAACTGGTAGCAGTGGTATGCCTTTGCCTTCAGCAGTGAATTTAGATTCTGAAAATCTTTCTTTACATATAATCATAATAATGGGAGCAGGATGTAGCTCAAACGGTAGCGTGTATGAGCTATTTTCTTTTCCAACCAGTGGTCCACAACTAATTCATCAAAGGCTTTGGTATGTGCTGTCCTGTCTGTGAGACAGTGCATATAAAAGACCCCTTGATGCTTATCAGAAAGAGTAGCCTATGTGGCAGCAGCAGTTTTCCTCTAAATAAATATGTCAGAATGACCATATGTTTGATGTCCAATAGATAATGATAATATAAAAATCAATGTGCTATAGAGGAGTCGTTAAATAAAACAAACTTTATTTTTTTTACATATAATGTGTGTATATGTATTGATATTTGCAGGTTTGCGGCTACACATGAAGAGCGTACCACTTGCCACTGCTTCAGTTGTGTACCACAAATTCTTCATGGAAAACAGCCTTCAAGATTACGATCCTTATGTAAGACTTGGCAGCCTTTTTGATATAAAATAATACACACAACACTAGAAGATACTGAAATTATTCAAAAGTCTGGAATATCAACTTCCATAATTTTATCAAATGAAAAACAGATTCGCTAAATTAATTTCACAGTATATTAGTATTATTACTGACTATGCAACATACATTTGTAGCATTTTCGAAGTAGCCCTATTTCTGGAAATGCTTTGATGTCACCAATGTGTATATTGTTGCTACTGTTTAGTGTTGTGATTATCCTTGGTTGGATGTCATGGTCAAGTTCATTACAGAGAGTAACAGATGGCTGATTGGCCATCGGTAGCATGTGAACTGTTTCTCCCGCCACTGAAACTTTAGCGCTCTTTTGGCAATCATGTGTCAGGTGGGGACAGCATATCTTTGGGAATGTCCTCTTTTTTTTTTTCTGAATGTTCAGATATGGCATATCTAGACAAACATCATTTAAATTTTACTCATCCACAGTGATTTCAAAAGTAAAGTTTTGTTTTATATAACGACACCTCTAGAGCACATTGATTTTTATCTTATCTATTGGATGTCAATCACATGGTCATTCTGACATGTATTTTGAGTAAACCCACTGCCACCACATAGGATATTCTTTCCGATAATCAGCAAGGGGTCTTTTATATGCACCGTCCCACAGACAGGACAGCACATACCATGGCCTTTGATGAACCAGTTGTGGACCACTGGTTGGAGTGGAAAAGAACCAAACTGCAAATGGGTCCACTGAGAGGGAAACACAGAGTGATTTTAGTGTCAGGACAAAAATCCCCCGCTCCCGATCCCCAAACAACTACCCCATTTTTACTGACCTGGGACGAGAAGGCAAGTATTAATTTCTATCTCTGAAAATGCTGATTTCTTCATGTATATATATATATATATATATATATCTATTTACATACATGTGTGAATGGACTTTATACATACGTGTACATTTGATGTTTCAGCTGAGAGCTACTACGTGCATCTATTTAGCAGGAAAAGTGGAAGAACAACATTTTAAGCTGCGTGATGTCATCAATGTCTGTCACAGGTAGATCATGTAAATTACGATACCCAAATGTACAGGTAAAAATTAAATGTGTGTTTGTTACCTGAACAGAGCAGTTTAGGAACAGTTTAAGAATATGAAGCAGATAAACAAACCATTATTTTTTATAAGTACTATATTTAAAAAACAACAATTTTTTATATATACAATTTTATATACTCCAAATTAAAAGGAACAAACTTTCTAACCAGACTGAGTCACCATAAGGATGCAAATTGCTCATCATGATCTATCACCATTTGTAAGACCATCTTGCAACGGCAGTTTAGTTAAAATAATAACAAAGTAAATACCTTATAAAAATGACATCGCAGATCAATTTTGCAACAGCTTTTTGTGACAGCATTGCTGACTGCCGTCATGAATTTTGAGGGCTGGAGAAGTGAAGAAACTGATTGCTAACTGCACACGCTACTTAAATTGCAGCATGCCAGTAATGGCACTCCCCAGACCCAGTGCCCTAGTCTTAAGACATTGGGCCCGGGGGGGGGTAGACGGGGGACACGTTTCAAAATCTTGCCCTGCCCAGTAATGGCATAGTCTCAGGAGGGGCTTTATGCCTCTCAATCGCACTTTTTCTCCTGCAGACACTTTATATTTACATGTGTTGCAATCCTGTTTATGCTTTTTGTGCAGTTGCCCACTTCTCTAATATAAAATTCTGGTTACGCCAGTGCTCATGTACTGTTAGCATGGAAATTAAAGTAGGTCATGAGTGAATTCTCCGTTAGCTGGTTTGTATAAGAAATTAAATGCTTATTAATAAACATTAATTACAGGTAATAAATAGAATACTATACTCGTTCCCATGTAATACTATTTATAATACACCTTGTGTTTTAACTACTATATATGTGTGTATAAAACATTGTGGAGGGAAGTGGGGCTAACAGTTCCAAGTGGATATGAGGTTATGCTTGATTCAGAATTATTGGGAGGCTAGCACCCCCCCTCCCCCAGGCTCTCTCCTGTTCTGAATTGCCTGATGCATATATATATATATATATATATATATATATATAGATAGATAGATATATACAAGCTGTATTACACAGGAACTTGTTTAGCATATTGTATTGAAAATATATCATTTGAAATGTTTTGTTTTTATAGAGTGTTGCATCGCACGAAGCCATTACTGGAGATTGGGGAACAATTTTGGGCACTGCGTGAGACAGTGGCCAACTGTGAGCTGTTCATTCTGAGAATGCTGAGATTCAAAGTGAAATTCGTCCACCCTCACAAGGTGAGAAACGGAGTAGATACAGGATTGTTTTTATAGGGTGCAATTCAAAAAGAAAATATCAGTTTGTAATGTTCATCTGAGGTCACAAGATCAAACCCCCTGAGTGGACTCATTCTCTGATATTTTGTTTCTATCTTAAAGGCCTAATTACACAGGAGAGCGGCAAATGGAAAGTGGTAAACTACACAGATTTTCTCAATTACATACAGCGCGGAATACCGCACAGTGATTTTTAGTTTATAAACAAATAGCTTACAGTTTTGATGCGTATGGCAAAGACAACGAAAAGTGAAGAGGAGATGTTACTGTTGCTACTTTTAGTGCGGAGACAGAGACGTGGATGGAGGAAATCAATGTGATTTTAGGTACATGAGATTTTATCCTTATAGTGTTCTTGTGTTTGATCATATAACAGTGGGTATTTTTTAACTTCAGTGATCAAGGATTCCACCGATATGATGACTAGTACACGTGGTTGTTATGACGTCACACAACAGCACCAGTCCTCCTTAGCTAAACTCTTAAATTTATCGCGCGGTATTTCAGAAAAATCGCTCCGCGTTCTATCGCCAGCAGTTTACTGCTTTGCTGTCGGGCCGTTCCGCACTCAGTGTAACTGGCTCTATGGAAATGCACTATATCTATTTTTTTCTTTGCGCGGTTTTCCGTTACCGCTCTCCAGTGGAATAAGGCCTTAACCAGTATCCTATGACTAGCATATCAAAGGCTGTGGTATGTATGGCTCTGTCTGTTGGAAAGTTTGTATAAAAAATCTGTTGTTTATGGGGAAAATGTAGCAGGTTTCTTCTGATAACTATGTGACAGAATTACTAAATGTTTGAAATCCGGCATGTAGCCGATCAGTGTGCTCTAGTAGTCGATAAACAAAAATAAATAAAGAAAAGATTGTTTAACAACATCCAGCACACTGCATTAATAAATCCATGTCTGGTAGTGGTGTCATTAAACAAAAAGTAAACAAATCTTATAAATAAAATTAAAAACTAAAATTTGTTTTATTTAACGACGCCTCTAGAGCACGTTGATTTTTATCTTATCATCGGCTATTGGACATCAATCATATGGTCATTCTGACATATGTATTTTAGAGGAAACCCGCTGCTGCCACATAGGCTACATTTTCTGATAAGCAGCAAGGGGTCTTTTTTTGCACCATCCCACAGACAGGACAGCACATACTACAGCCTTTGATGAACCAGTTGTGGACCTCTGGTTGGAATGGAAAATAGCCCAAACTGCAAATAGTTCCACTGAGAAGGATTGATCCGACAACAGGCAAGACACGCTACCGTTTGAGCTACATTCCGCTCCCAAACTAATCTTATATGAAATTTATTTCTGTATAAAAATGTCATAATCTCTTTTTTAATTTTGTTTTCTTGTTTAACAACACCTCTTATAGCACATTGATCCATTAACCATCCCGTATTAGATTTCAAACATTTGATAATTTTGTAATGTAGTCAAGTGCGAGTCAGCCTCTGATGGGTTTTGAACCACTGTCTTCAGCTTGAGAGTCATAATCTCCTATCCACATCTTTCTTCATCTTTATTTATATTTTTTTTTTAAGTATTTGCTGCATTATCTCAAGTACCTGCAAGACTGGTTTCCGCCTTACAAGTGGGAGGGGCTTCCAATTGCAATGACAGCTTGGTCGTACTTGCGTGACTGTTACCATGGCAGTGTTTGTCTCAAATACAAGCCACAACACTTAGCCGTGGCTGTTTTATATTTTTCATTGCTGACTTTTGGCGTCGAGGTTCCATATCATCATGAATGTGACACAAAATGGTGGAAGGTTTGTATACATCACTCTCTGTAAATATTAGTAAGGCCAGTCTTTTCTAGTTTTTGCTTTTTAATTTTCAATTTTTTTTTTGAGGGAGGGGTTGGGGTGTTTACAGGTTCATGCACATTTGGGTTTTTTTTATATTATTTTATGTAAGTCATATTTTGTTCATTCTAAAATCAGGACATAACAGCATATTTTATATACGGGTTACTCAAAATAAAATGGATTAACTAAAATGTTTTTGATGTCGCCTATTTAATGCTTATGCAGATTCAGTCTTTCAAATTTAGATCATCTTGCAATTTAGTTCAGATAATAAGGTAAATATCCAATAATGATTTTTAAAAATGTCATTGCAAATCAATTTTACAACACTGCTGATTGCCGTCGCAAATTTCAAAGGCAGCAGATTTTAAACTCAGTACTGTTTTAATATATTTATTTATTTATTGGGTTGCAGGTATTTGCAGAAGATATTACTCTGGATATGATCAAAGAAATCATCTTGGAAATTGTCTCCGTGTATGACCTGGAAACGGCCGTAGATTCCTAGCACCCTTCACAAGTTTTATAGAATTGAGAGAAAAAAAGAAAATCCACTAGTCTACCATCTTCTAGCTGATCAACGTGTTAGTCTCTGCAAGGGAATGTAGTTCAAATGGTAGTGTGTCTGCCTGTGAACTGGTCAGTCGTTGGATCGATCCTTCTCTGTGGACCCATTTGCAGTTTGGGCTATTTTCCGTTCCAGTCAGTGGTCCACAACTGGTTCATCAAAGGCTGTGGTATGTGTTGTCCTGTCTGTGGGACGCTGTATATAAAAGATCCCTTGCATTTTATCGGAAAGTGTAGCTTATGTGGCGGCAGCGGATTTGCTCTAAATACATATGTCAGAAGATATAAATGAATGTGTTCTAGAGGAGTCGTTAAATAAAACAAACTTTACTTTTTATCCCTGCAAGGAGCAGAATGATAGTTCAGGAGGACAGTTCAAGGAGAGTTCAAGAGGCAGAGCACTTGCCTGAGTTGCGGTGGGTCATCGGATCAATCCCCTACTTGTAGTCTGTTTGCGCTACTTAGAACATGGTTTTTGAAGAATAAAAACCAAAATATATAACTTTCCTTATTAATGTTGAAATGTTTCGAAAAAAAAATGTCCTATTTTTCCTCTGGATTGATGTGTCCATTGGTTCTGTATTGTTTAAATGGCAGTCAAAAGTATTGTTTTGACATTTCGAGCCAGCATTAATTTGACAAATCCATATAGAATGGGAATGTTAGGTAATTATTTGTGTAATGTATTTTTATGATACGCGGTTATTATTTTATAAATATATTTATCATAACTTAATATCAATGTCATATTTCCAAAGATTTATTTATTAAAGCAAAAATGATGAACGAGATACGAATATTACCAGAAATGACCAAGATGTTTGGAATGTGAGTTACCTTACTTTGTAATAATCTCGTCTTCCATGTATGTTGCCGTTGTCAAATATAATCGAGTTTTACACTATGTTGAATGGGTAATATTTTAAATTATTATTGAA
>JAULBS010033178.1:0-10225 GCA_032355785.1 Symmetromphalus regularis
GTATACAAGTTAGTATGTCCAAAACCATTCAGGAATAGAATTTAATAACTCATACATTGGTTATGATTTTATCATGTATAGAAATTCTGTATACAAGTTAGTATGTCCAAAACCATTCAGGAATAGAATTTAATAACTCATACATTGGTTATGATTTTATCATGTTTAGAAATTCTGTATAAAAGTTAGTATGTCCAAATCCCTTTCATTTTATAAAACACAAGAATATCAATTCATTCAAAAGTTGAACTGTATAATATAATAATGATTTTATAAAATTAAAATAGAAAATGTATTAGGCGGTTATATACACTAATGAACTGCATGATGTTCAGAGTCCGACGTTCTACCGCTGGACCACCTAGGCTTACAACCCTGCTATCAGGAAACATGACAAAGTGTAATATGGTAGTAAACATTAGATTTGGTTAATTAATTTTATATAGAAATATATACGAGTATTCTGCATATTGACATTAAAATGACATTCATCTACATCAGTGTTTCTCAAAGTGAGCGGTATCGCTCCCTCTGGGGAGTTGGAAAGACTCAGAGTCAGTGAGCAAAAAGAGGGCGGTAGAGTCGGCGGGGGGGGGCATAAGAACCAAGTAATATAATTTTTTTTTTTTTTTTTACAAAATCTATATGATAAAATCTAAATCAAAGAATACAATTAGGAAGAGGCAGCCAAAAATAGGGAACCACTAACCTTCATAGATCACTTTTGTATTCAGAACAGATTAACCTTCATGAACGCTACATTGAGATTTAACTGGTTCCAAACGTTCTCAATGAGTTTAAAATGAAATGCTAAAACTAGTCTAGTGAACGACCGCTAGCAATATGGTCCTGAGCGTACGCCCCCTTAGCCTGCGTATCTCATTCGGTCTTGTTGACATTTTATTGGAGTTTTCATTAGGTTTGAAAGGACAGATACCACGGATTGCTTCCTCTTCCTGGTATTTTGGACTTGAAAGACAATATGACATAGCCTGCTGTATTATCAATGTGCTGTAGTGTTACGTCTCGAAGTGCTTTTATAATGCTATGACCTTTCCACTAGAATGCTGCGATTAATCTAGTATGCAAAGCCACGTGATCTGGGACCGGAAGTAGGTGTCGTTGTTCTTCTGCAGCTCATTCATTAAACACTATTCAAAATTTGCAAGCAGTCTTGAAATCTAAATTTAGTATAATATAAAGTTATAGCTCAAAGAGTAGAGTGTACGCCTGTGAAGCTGTCGGTCGTCAAAATCGATCCTTCTCCGTGTACCTATTTGCAGTTTGGGCTATGTTCCGTTCCAACCAGTGGTCCACAACTGGTTCATCAAATGCTGTGGTATGTGCTGTCCTGTCTGTGAGACGGTGCATATAAAATACCCCGTGGTGCTTGTCGAAAAGAGTAGCCTATGTGACGGCAGCGGGTTTCGTCTAAAAACCATATGATTGACGTCCAAAAGCCGATGATAAGATAAAAATCAACGTGCTCTAGAGACGTTAAATAAAAACAAATATTTACTTTACAAGATGCACAGTTGTTTATATTCTGACAAAGTACCCTATATACAGTTCACGTCATGTACAATGATGCTTGTGTAAATTGCAAATAATATCCATACTTCACATATTCTTAGCACGTTCGAGTTTCAGTTTTATTATCTGCACACTTTATGTAAAATGTACAGTTCTTATCAGTGAAGTGAGCCTTGGTGATCCAGCGGTAGAATGCCGGACTCTCAAGCTGATGACAGTGTTTCAAAACCCGTTGGAGGCCAACTGACACTTGACTGTGTGCCAAAGTAATCAAATGTTTGACATCCAATAGCCGATGATTAATAAATCAATGTGCTCTTGTGGTGTCGTTAAACAGAAAAAAAGTTCTTATCAGTCAGTCGACGAGGATCTTTCGCTATAATCCTACTCTAACAAATACCTCACAAAAAATCAGACTGCATTTAAAGATAATTACGTAATTCGAGACATGTATTCTTAAACAATGCTGACGTCGTCAATGTATCGTCTCGTACGTCATATGATGTTTGTTTTCTTACTCTAATTCGCATTGCATTGTTCATCATTGTCATCATGGCTTTGTCATCGTGTTAGTTGTATCGTCTGACAACCATGTCGCTAAATGTCGTAACAATACTACCATAAACCGTACAAGATATGTCGTTATCGACCTTGTCGCAATCGATCAAAAATAATATCACATTATAGACATACATTTCAGTGGGTTATGATGCAATTTTCAAAAACATATGTAAGCTCTTGACACTTTGGCACTGTAAACCCCTTCCAGTAAAGACAACAAATTGAAAAAAAAACCTCCAAAATAACATGAAAAAACTACAAAAAAAGAACTTCCTTCTGATAAAATGAATTTCAAAGTTGAACAACTCCCATTCACAGGCCCGTATGAATAACTTTGGGAGTTGTGGGGTGCCCACTGACGGATCAGGTACAAACTCTATATCAGATTTTGGTTACAGTGGCAAACATCAATGTATTAAAAAAAGTTCATATGTCGTGGGGGGGGGGGGCACATTTGTTCCTAAATGCCTCTTTCTACATCATATATCTTTGAATCGGTATTATTTTTGGTTTTTAATGTGTGTGTTTTTTTGGTATTCACATGCTGTCTTAATTTTTCATACATTTACTAAATATGGAAAATAATTGTTACAATGTTTAAAGTTGTATCTGTACACAAACCAGTCCAAAGTTTATTATTATGTCGCGTACTTAGAACTACATGGTTCAGTCTTGTATGTAAAACGTATTAAAAGTAAAATTTGTTTTATTTAACAACTCCTCTAGAGCACATTGATTTTAATATATCATTGGCTAGTCGACGTCAATCGTATGTTCATTCTGACAAATGTATTTAGAGGAAACTCGCTGCAGCCACATAGACTACTCTTTCTGATAAGCAGCTAGGGGACTTTTGAAAGCAGACAAGACAACACATACCTATACTTTTGATGAACCAGTTATGGATCTCCGACTGAGACGGAAAATAGCCCAAACAGCAAAATGTCCGCTGAGTAGGATCGATCCGACGACCGACCGGTACACACGCAGTCACGCTTCCGTTTGAGCCATATCCCGCTCAGTAAAATTTACTAAAGGACTGAAACGTAATAATGTGTTTGGTTAATTTTGGTATAAACAGAATCTATACACCCTTCTAAAACAAATGAGATAAACCAAGTTAAAACTATTATGATATAATGTTTCAGACGTTTAAAAGTTTGTCATTGCACAGCTTATTAAACTATTACCAAAACAGCATGGCTTATCTTCTCTTGTTTCACTGCAAGCTAGCCATTATCAGTGACGTTACTGGCACCAAAGGTGTTTGCACTGACAACTGAGTGTGGAATAGCTTTAGCAAAGTTTTCTCTCTTTTTTTTCTTTTTCTTTTTTCTTCTTTTTTTTTGGGACAAATACGTCATCAGATTTATAACAACTGTATCTGGCAGATCGTTGGTCATCCTCATAATATGTCAGGGGTCACTCGGGTCCGTGGGACCCATGACAAATACAGTTCATAAAACCCGGGCCGAGAAAACAATTTTGATTTGATGCTTCGCATCATGAGAAGACCACAATTCGGCTTTCAGTGCATCGGCCTTCACCTTATCGATGTAAATAATGAATCAAGAATGGAAAAAGATGAACGGAAATTCAGCAGTTATAAAAAAGTCAGTTTCAAAGGTTATACCAAAAGTGAAAAATAACAACAGCTGCCTTCTTTGTAAAGAATTGTTACCAAAGAAGAACAGGTGCTTCACATTCGATGATAGTTTCACTGTGAAAAAGCAACTTCACGACATGTTGGGAATTTTTACACAAGAATATGATTCGGCTTATAAAACGAGCGATCTGATTGGATAATATTTTAAAGAATGATATTACCAAAAATGTATTCGTATAGATGGCGCAGTAAGCAGCTCGGGTTTTTATGAACTATATTGAATTATATCCTACTAACTGGTGGACTCCTCATGTTGTGAGGATGATCGTTGGTTAGATTTAAAAGTATTTATGTCCTGCATTCTTCTGGTTTTAATTTCTCAATGAATTATTAAAAGTTATTCACTACAAACACAGTATTGTCTCGGGTATTGTTTAAAATGTCACTTCAAAACAAATATTTACGATAGATGTTTATTTATTTTCTATAATATAATGTGTGTGTGTGGTGTTGTATGTGTGCGTGCGTGCGTGTGTGTGTGTGTGTCATTCATTTTTCTTATTTAAATTACATCATTAACAAGTTTGTGTGATTCGTTATTCTGATTGATATTACATCATAAACAATGTGTGTGTGTTTGTGTGTGCTTGTGTGTGTGTGCGTGCGTGCGTGTGCGTGTGTGTTATTCATTTTTCTTATTTATATTACATCATTAACAATTTTGTTATAATTCATTATTCTGATTGATATTACATCATAAACAATGTGTGTGTGTGTGTGTGTGTGTGTGTGTGTGTGTGTGTGTGTGTGTGTGTGTGTGTGTGTGTGTGTGTGTGTGTGTGCGTGCGTGCGTGTGCGTGTTTGATTCATTTTTCTAAATTTTTAATTTCCACCATTCTCATGGATTTAATATTTTTTTATGCTAAATTGTTTCGTTTATCATAAAAAGAAACATCACTTCTAAACAAATGCATCTTACAGATAATTGGTTCATATTTTAAATATTCTACCAGATTTAATTCTTTATCAGTTCTATTCATTGATTGAGAATTTGTTTATTGCACCCCCGCCACACACACCCCTTCCCCTCGCCCTCCGTAGGACACAAATAATTATCGGGAATTGGGAGGACCAACTGTATTCAATCCATTCACTAAAATCCTTGCTCCGTTTGTCACTTCATACCTGTTCCATTGACATGGAGATTCCGCCAGACTATATGATCTTACGAAAGCTGAATGAACGTGGGATGATTCTGCCGCACACATAGATTTCCTCAGATCCTATCAGATTTGTCCTCATCTGCATCACGTGTGTACTCTCAGAAAGCAATTTCCCGTAGGTGAAAGAAAGCATTGGCGTAGTACCGTCAACAGACTGGCACTATTTATTGGGATTCTCTTCCAACGAACGGCGCGCGTTTTCTTTCTGTGAAGACACTCCACTTTCTTTGCCACGTACCAAGGTTTAAATCTGAGCGAAAGTGTTTTCGTGGATCATTAGTCGTGATAGAACGGAAAAAAGCGTGCTAGCTGTCGTAAGGAACAAAATGACTCTGTCGTAAATAGCGTACGAGTTATTGATTAATCAGCTTTTCACTTCACGTTTTATTGTAATGCATTCCGAATGTGAACGAAGATTCTCTCTGCAGTACTGTCATGTGGAATTAGATTCGTGAGAACCTGGGTCAAGGTTTCTTTTGTTTTCCCAGTGCTCTTCTTCTTCTTCTACTGCGGTTACGTTCTCGTCTGCGTGTAAATCCACGCTAAGGAAGCTGAAGGCAGCTATGTATTTTTCGAACTATGATATATAGTACTGTCTAGAGGAGATGTATGCGTTGCTACGATATTTTCAATCTACTTCAATGAAGAATTGTGTTTTTCTTTCAGCTCATAGTCATGAATAGGACGTCATGGATGCTATTGCCAGCGCAGCCAAGCAGTCGGTAAGTTTCTTTTATTTTAAAGGCATATTCCCATGGAATTTAAGGGGCTTTGTGGTCTAAATAATGAACTACGAATGAAACTTATATGCATTTGTGATGCTAGATCTCGCTTTTATATCACTTTTATACGAACTATGGTATAGGGAATTCCAAGTCGAGTTTATGATTTATGATTTATTTGTCCTTGATGATAATTCATTATTGTTTTTAAAATATTAATAATAAGTGAGATGCGGTGGTTATGTAAGTAGTTGAATGAAGTATTTCTATGGACAAATCAAATGTTTAAATTATTTCATTAATTCTTTGTTTGGAAATTAATTAGGTCAGGGGTCAGTGGGAGTATGCGTTTAATTGCCTTGTTTACAAGCGTTTTCAGTACAGCACCATTATTGAACCACATTAAAAACTAAACCCATCAAAATTATTTTCCTGGCTTTGCATGCTCGATCTCAGGTGAAGGTCAGCATTGACAGCAGTATCACAATACCACAAAACAATTTCAGATAATGCATGTAGTTGTGATCACAGACATTTGAATGTGTCATTATGAGCCTGATGTATTGATCAGTATCTCTCATTTTTCAGTATCTCCACATTTAAACCGACTGAAGCAAATAGACTTAGAAGATTTAGCTCCAGCAATATGTCCCTGCATGCCACTTCTGTAAGTGATTTTCTGTTTTTATCTTTGTTGTACATTCACCGTTATGTACACTTTTAATTTTATTCGTTTGTTTTCAACACAACTGAGTGTATTTAAGTATTTGTTTAAAATTCTTTGAGAATTTTCAAGAATGGTTTCTTTTTAATACTGTATTCTGCAGTCAGGCTTCTGAATTAAGGCAAATAAAAAAATAACATGTTTCCAGAAAAACCTGGTAGAGTTTTAAAATTTGCAAAATACTTTTCCAAGTGCCTTGAAAAGTTTAGAAATTTTGTTTAAAACTGAAAAAGTCATGGAAAAGTTAGAAATTTCCACATCAGACAATTAGTTTTCGATCTATCTTATCAAAGTGCGAGTGATTGGTTTTAGTTACTTGTTGGGATGCATTATGTTCCGGAAAACTGTTTTTCACCATTGAAACTCTTTAATTTTTTTTCCTTTTTAAAGAGTATAAATCCTGTCTTTATATGCAAGTAGAAAATTAAGTTTTTCCAAATTTCAAATTTAACTCATGGCAGTGTGTTACGTTTGTACATTTTTACAGATTTGTGTGCAAAAAGGTTATTAAATTTATCAAAAAGTAATGGGAAACCTTTCAAGTTGCAACCCCCACCCACCAAAAATAATGTCTTTAAAAAAAGAAAGAATTGTGAACACAAAACTTATGCCATACATGCCTACATTATCCCCTCTTGACTATTCCAAAGCAATGTTTATTTTATTTACCATTGCCTCTAGATCACATTGATTTTTTATCTTATCATTGGCTATTGGACATTAATCATATGGTCATTCTGATATATGTATTTAGAGGAAACCCGCTGCTGCCACATAGCCTACTCTTTCCGATAAGTAGCAAGTTTTTTTTATATGCACCGTCCCACAGACAGGACAGCACATACCACAGGCTTTGATGAACCATTTGTGGACCACTTGTTGGAATGGAAAATAGCCCAAACTGCAAATGGGTCCACTGAGACGTTTTGTAGAGTTAATGCATTGACTCAGTTTTAATGATCATAATTTGTTTTATTCAAATCTGTTAAGATTAATATTTAAACACATTTTAGCCAACTATTCGAGTGCCTGGTCGAGTTAGTCAGATCAAGAATGAAGAGAGCCGGATCCCAGATCGAGAAGCAGCACATGAAAGGTAACTAGCAGTGACATATTTTCTCACAAAACTTTGTGGCATTTAGTTCGCATGTCCGATTTTCTGCTTTAAATACTGGCTTCGTTTTTTGTCACTGTACCAGAATTCATTTGAAATTCTTCTCCTTTATGGTACATGTAACTTATTAATTCAGGATTTGATGCTAATAAATAAAATAAGTATTATCTGGACATGGAAACTTACATTTTGTAATTTGATGTATGTTTCCTGTTTAGACATACCACGCTTATTTTTGTCACTCAGTAACCGTTGTCTCCATCCATGAACATATGTTTGTTCGGCATGGAAGTAAATGATCAGTGATTACTGAATGTTGGTTTTTGTGTCACAGATAGGTCATTCAGTAACCCTATATAGTTTATGTGACATTAGACAAACCATCTTTGGAGCAGTTTGGTACAACATCCGCCCATTTTCTTGATGTCCCATGCAGGGATGTAGCTACACTGTAAGCAGGGGTCGAATTACAATTTTAGAGGGCACAGCAAATGTTGCCTTCAGATTAGTAAGAAAACTAAGGGCACACAGGCAGGTTGGAGGGGCACCAAGGCAAACCTTCTCTTCAGAAGAGGGACACAAGGGCAACTGGCTATGAGATGAGGAAGGAAATTTATACAACATGGAATATACGTGAAGGGCATAAAGGCAAACCACATACGGCACTATGGCATTTTTCTTGCATCGACTGTATCCGATTTTCGGGGCACTGTGGCAAATAAGAGGAGAACCCACAGCATTTGCCTCCGATGCCGTGGTGAAATTTGAACCCTGTGCGAAATTTCTCTCAGCTTCATATTTTTTCAATACTAAATATTTTATAATATGCACTTTTTTTATTACCTGATCTGTTATTATCATAATAAATAATACCGGTATTTAAAAAAATTGGATCAGTCACTTAAAATATAACAGTACAAATTGTGTTACAGTATCACATGGGTAACATGTTTAACGTTCGCACAAATGAAGTGTGGCATGCCTACTGCAAGCTTTTCATTTTATTTGAGAGTAGGAGTTGGAAGGAAGAGAGTAGGAGGAGGAGATACCATGCAGCGATGAGCCCATGTGTTTTTTTAAGGGGAAAGTATATGGCGCAAGTTTGCAAATAGATCAGTAAATGCGCCTCCCACCGCCTTGTTTTGAAAACACTGCTACTGCATACTGCACTTCGTCACACACAGACATCTTGGGCTTACAGATTTTATTTATTTATTTATATCACAAAAGTAAACATCGGATATTGGGGGGGGGGTGGAATACTTTTGTGGTGATGGTCGCCTACAATTTTTTAATTTATGGCTATGATCCTGTCATAGAGCACACGGATTATTTGATGTTTCACGCCTTCTAACATGTTGGGCAGTGATCACCTACATGTTTTCTTGTAACTAATTTGCTTTCATATTATGTTTTCAGAGAAGTGCGAACAACAATGCAGATATCAAGTTCTTGGGAAGGATTTCATCTTGTAGGTCTTCTCTGTTTCTGTAGACTTCATTCGTAATTAACCGTGAATAGTTTTTTTTATATAAAAATCTTTTAGGGGAGATAACTCCAATGTGCTGGCAAAATAAAGTATCACACCATACTTATATTTAAAGGTTAACTGTTGTTATAACAGTCAAGAAACATCGCCTGCAATATTCAGACGGTTAAACTCCAAAAATCCTGATTTATTTTGCAAAAACTTGAGAGAAATGTAGTCTGTAAAGATTTGTGCATTATGCCATTCATCTACATTTGATATATCAAAGGTTGTTGTCTCATTGTTTCTATGGTAATGATTCATGGCAGTGTAGTTTGGACTAGGCAGTATGTTTAAACCTTAATTGGATAAACAAATGAAAAAGTTAAAAGAACTGGTTTAAATATTTTACTTGACATTGGTGACCGTAACATGATGAATATACACCAGGGGTACATCCAGTAACTGATAATGTGATCTAGTTGTGTCATTCTATCTTAAAACACCAGAAAAAAAAAAAAAAAAATAGCATGTCAAGCGTACTGTAAATGAAGATGTGCGTGCAAAAACCTGTTTAACCACATATTTTGTACTGTTATGCCCAGTAAACCACACTGGATTTATTAAAACAAACACTAACTTTATAATGACACTCATATTAAAGCAATACAAAAGTGCATAAATTTTTTTTTTAATAATGTCTGTTTGGTTGAGAGCAAGAACCCGGCAAAATTAATTGTTATAAAATTATATTGTTATATTTTCAACTCCTAATTGTCTTGTTTACAGCAGGACCATGAGCACATGTTGTCTGACAACAGTCACAGACGACCAAGATCATTCAGCGAGTCGTTACATGTCATCACCGCACCAAACTTCTTGTCTGGGTTGCCGTCTCCGACACGTGTTGGAAAAGTAAGTATTTTTAAAGACTTACTACAAGAAATGTTTTTGAGTAGAAACGTCATTTAAAGGCATACTCCAATGGAATTTAAGAGTCTTTGTGCTCTAAATATTAATTACGAATGAAACTTATATACATTTGTGATACTTGATCTCGCTTTTATATCACGCAAGATGTTTTACCTGAACCATGGTATAGGGAATTCCATGTTGTGTTTATCGTTTATGATTTATTTGTCCGTGAACATAATTCACTATTATTTTTAAAATATTGATGATAAGCGAGATGTGGTAGTTATGTAAGTTGTTGAATGAAGTATTTTTATGGACAAATCAAATGTTTATATTTAAAATTAATTCTTTGTTTGGAA
>JAULBS010033189.1:0-10225 GCA_032355785.1 Symmetromphalus regularis
GATGTCAAATAGCCGATGATAAGATAAAAATCAATGTGCTCTAGAGGCGTCGTTAAATAAAACAAACTTTACTTTACAGAATGACCATATGATTGACGTCCAATAGCCGATGATGAGATAAAAATCAATGTGCTCTAGAGGCGTCGTTAGATAAAACAAACTTTACTTTACAGAATGACCATATGACTGATGTCCAATAGCCGATGATAAGATAAAAATCAATGTGCTCTAGAGGCGTCATTAAATAAAACAAACTTTACTGGTTCTCACAGGTATACGCAGTAAACCGCTAGATGTGTTCCTCATATGATAATGACTGATAGGGAACAAGGAAATATTTGTTTATTGTTAATACATTTAGTGTACATTATAATAGTGGTTGTATGAGCTTAGTAGATCCAGTGGTAGGATACTGGACTCTCAAGCCAAAGACCGTGGATCAAAACCCACCGGAGGCTGGCTCACACTTAACTACATGTTAAATTTATCAAATGTTTGACATCCAATAGCCGATAATTAATAAATCAATGTGCTCTAGAGATGTTGTTGAACAAAATAAAAAATACTAGGGATGGGGTAGAATTAGTACTACATGATTAATTACATTAGGGATCAAAGTTCTGTTGTTGTATTGATCCCAGCACTTGTTCTTACCGAACTTCCCCCAATAGCCGATGTTTACTTTTGTGCTGGTGGGTCGTTAAATAAATAAAATAGTTCTTACCTAATTTGAGTATGCTGAATTCAAATCCCAAGTTTGTTTTTCACTGCAAACTCTAGATTTTTTGCAATTCAACATTTTCAGTTTTTGCATAGCTGCATGACAATATGAATTAAAGTTTGAAAAAGGCAAATAGATTTATCCATTAACATATATTTCAACATAAACATGATAGGTAATTCAAAACAGATGATAAGGATGGAATATAATGTTCAAATATTTCCTATTCAGGTAAGTATTTGCTCTTGTAGCTCTTGTGTGTTAATTGTTTTGTAAATCAATTAAATCTCTACAATCCAAAATTAACATTAAAGATAAAAAAAAATTCTGTTTGTAAAATAAGTTGTCATAATTAGTCTGTTAGATTAGGTTAGGTTATGGTAGGTTAGAGTAGGGTAGGGAAGGGTGGAGCACAAGGGCGAAAATCCGTTCATGAAAGTGGGGGACAGTACATACACTTGTCCAAAAAGTGTGGGGGAGTGGACGGACCATGCCGCTGTCCCCCCTCCCCCCAACATTATAGACCACTTGTGTACTTCGGTATATTTGCGCTAAGACGAAATACTGGTAAAGATTATTATTTAGGCATTTTAATTTCACTGAAATTATCATTTTTTCTAAGCCAAAGTTGGGGGGGATAATTATACAGGCGTCCTCCCGTTCAAAAAGTGGGGGGGGGACATGTCCCCCCCCTGGATTTACGCCCATGATTGACTGGATTCGAGCCTGAATCGCAAACTCCCATCACATTAGCTTTTGACAGTGCTATCAAAGCGTGATATACAGCGTCGTCCAAACTTTCAATTTTCTTAATAAACTGACATTAAATTAAATATTTATCACTTTAATTGACCACAATTTATCGTGATTTCCTACATCTGTCCACCCAAACTGTCCATTATTGGCAACATGTGCTCCAGATTTCTCTTTAAAACCTGCCACAATCATAAGTACAACCATTTGATTTTAAAATCGTGAAACTGGTAATTTTGCCTTTCATTTGTAAAGTCCGTATCAGAAATTTTGTAAAATGGGAACATCCCTTGAAGGTTTAATGTGTTTCCTGGATAGCTTGGAAGTCCCAGACAGGGAAATTACCGATATTTTTCTTAACGCTGTCCAGCAAACGTCGGATGCTGATATTTCAAAAATATTTTTCCACGACACCGCAGAATCTGGCATTCCAACATGGTTTAGTGAAAATGATGTCAATACTGTTGCGAGTGTTGCTATTCCTCTGATAGCCTGGACAATTGGACAGGTAAATTAAATTAAATATCTGTGAATTTTAGTATACAATTACTTAAAAATGCATCGCATCGTTACTAGTTTACTTAAAGAACTCACGTGGCATGTATATATTATTATGTACAATGTATAAATATACAGCCACGGATGCAGGATTTCTTAAAACGGGGTAGGTGTGAGGGGTCCAAATGTAATGGGTGAATAGGACTGGGGGGAAATGGTAAATTTTCTCATCCCTCCAGTCTATGCTGCTCGACTGAAATTTCTTTCATTGTACTATTAGCTAATATATTAATTAGTATTAAAATGCAGTAGCGTTGGAACGAAATTCATATTGGAGGGGGGGGGGGGGGCGGCTACTAATACTAAGAAGCAACTGACTTTACCAAAAAACACAAGAATAACATTAAACATTTTAATTATTGGGGGGAGGGGAGGGGCTGCAGACACCTCCTGCCCTCCAGGCTCCAACGCCCCTGAAATGTATTATTTTTAATAATAACTAGAGATTATTATTTAAAATGTCTAAATTGAAAAATCCATAATTTAAATAAAATCGGAAACCTAAAATGGTGAGCCATTTTACGTCATCTATTGCTACTTGTTGTTTATTTGAGTGAACAGAGCTTCACTGCATGTTTTCATGTATTTGTGTATATTTATATTGCCATTTGGTTTATTATCACAATTATAAAGGTGTGGCCAAAAAGGGATATTGAAGGGGAAAACATTATTTTTTTGTAATAAGAAAGGGGGGCTCTGGTCCGCCTGGATGCCCCCTCTGAATCCGCTACTGATATAATTATTAACTATGCACTAGACTATCATAAGGGGCGGAGGTTGGATGGCATGCAGAAGACCCTGTTTCATCAGTAATTTAGATTGTTGGGAAAACATTTTATATATTTTTACTGTATAAAATACTTCCACCCCTTCAAATGTATTATCTTTTCGGCCACTAATAATATACGTGAGTACAATTTATATACATGTACATGTATTATTAACATTAATAAATGTATTAGAAATATTGTTAGACAACGTGTGACAATATCCCTATAATATGGTAATATATTTAGACTGTGAAGTTATAGTTAGGCTGTGTATGGTAATATTGTTATACTACGTAAATTTGGTAATGTTAGATTAAGTACATGTATTGCTGGTTAGGCTACGTATGTTGACATAGTTAAACTAGATATTGTAATTCTGTTAAACTACGTAATACAGACCGCACGTCCTCCCTCAATGATTAAAACGATTGATCACTTCTATTCTCCAGGTAGCAGGTTTTGAGTCGATGGTTGACACGAAGAGGGCCCGAGAAGTGTGGATGTCAATTATTGCTGGTCAAAACGGAGCAGAATTGTCAAAATCCATTGTGTACCACTGGCTAATGAAGAAACCAGAGCTTATATCATATCTAAATGACACAGACCATTGGGCGACTGAATTAGGTCATTACCTGTGCCTTTTGATAAAAAGTCAAAAGCAATCTTGCGATTATCAGCTGTTTCTAAAATTTGTTGCTCTCAACCTGTTCAATACTGGCATATATCACAGCACCATCAATGAAATGCAGCAATACGTGGACAAACATGGTGAAAAAGAATATATTTTATCAATGATTATTGAATATGTTGAAAAGAAAAACCATCTACTACCTGCAATGAATATCTTGCAAGACGGCTTCATTCAAGAAACAATCAGCAATGTCTGTATGAATTGCAAAACGGGCCCTAGACTGACTGGTCAATGTAGTGCTGTTTTGGGATGGCTTAACAGAACTGACGGACCATCAACCTACTGCCTCAACTCAACAGATAAACTGGATATGATGAATTACGTCCCGAACGTCCATACAGGGGGTTGCCTATTGGGTAATACGTCCATACTGATGGAATCGGGCGTGTATTTAAATATTGAGAACCTCAGTGAAAATGACGTCATTCTAGGTGACGCTGGTGAACCTGGACTGGTATCACACGAGAAGGTTGTTTATGCTGTAGACACTCATACCCTTGTTTATGGAATAAATGAAGAATCGCCATTTTTCACAGCTGATCATCCTTTCTGGACTCAAGACGGATGGAGAGCTATAGATCCAATGACAGCAAAGGAAGAGAATACCTGGCTTAGAGTTGGACAGTTGTCTCTTAATGATCGAGTACGCAAGGTAACCTCATACGATACTGAGAACAGCAAAGTAAAATATGAATGGGTTGAAATTAGTAAATTTTCTAAAACAGTAATACCACCTGGTACTAAAGTATATGGGATTCACCTGAGGGAAGGTCCGAGATCATGTCATGCCAGTGGTTACTTAGTGCACCTGAATTACCCAGAAATAACTAAAGCACGACTTGCCAATCTGCCAGATCACTTTCGTGAAGAATCTACATCTGCTTTTAAACGAATGATCGAACCACTATTAAAGCAGGACGATCTATTTAACTATGACGAATTCCCCACAAATCTCGCATCAGGTGTCGTTTCCAATGTCACCAAACCCTTGTCCGCCTACCCAGATGGCTGTGTCCCACTGGAGGAGGCGACTCTTTTGAACGCTCAGCTTATCTACAATCTGAATGTGCCTCATCGCATGAAGAAATACCAGAAATTAAGCGTCATCCGTGGACATATTTTTCTTAATGACAACCACATAACCGCCAGTAAGCGAATTTCACATGATCAAATAACCTGGTCACAAGAACTATCTGATGGAACTGTAGAAAATGGTGTGCTTTGTTTTTATCCAGATCGACTTTCTGGATATGGGAAGATACTGTTTGAAAGCAAACTTGAGTGTGCTGAAGATGCGTCTGTTTGTTTCACTTTCATCAACCAGCTGTTAGAATTTACCTGTCAAGAAACGACCACGACGTTGAAGGAACTGCATGCGGATGACTCTATTAAGCAAATAGGTCAAGATATACAGCATGTTGGAACAATTTCATTCGGACGAGATACATACGATACTAATAAACGAATGATTTTTAAATTTCAAACACCAAACGTGACGCTTTCTTCAGCCGACCTAAACGATAATGTTGTGTTTGGGATTGACAATAAAAACCAGCTGAATTTCCACGTGTTTTTTCCAACTGAATACCAACCTATTGTTGGATACACGAGATTATCTGGAACCATAACGTGGAATTTCCTATCATTTGAAGGCGAAGTTGTGCCCTTTGATACAGGCAAACCAGCTAATAAAGGTGATGCTCTTTTGTTTATGGGAATGACAAATCGAAGTAAGGATTATGAGATAAAGTTGAACCAGGTCCGTGAGTATTCATTAGCAAATGTTAAATCACATCCACTGTTGTCCAGATCAACTTTAGCCATCAACAAAAGATCTATATCCAAAAAGCTTCTCCAGTTTGCTGACTCCGTATATGATGAGCATACCAGTCTAGAGGACTTGTCAACAATTGAAGCTCCACCTCCGGAGGTCCTACATACGCTAACCTTCAATCTCATGAAAGAGGCAATGGTGTCTTCAATGTCAGATGAACGGAGAGAAAATATATTTGGAAAGCTGAAACAGAAAACAAAAAACCTTGAAGAAATTGAGAATGACGCGCATCAGAATTTCCATGATAAAGTGTTTGCTAATGCTTTTATTGGATTGAGTGTTGCATGGAATAAACAATTTGGAAATAAATTATTAGATGACGAAAACAAAAATAAGTTGTTCTACTTTTGGAATGGAAAGGGAAAAGGTTGCTTGTCAGAGATAAAGGATTATTCATTACTGGTATACACTTCTTCACACCAGGCATTCACAAGTCTTTCTCCACACCTAAACAAGTATGTAAATGAAACAAATTCCAAACGTTGGGCCAAGATGTTGTTTGAAAACCGTATGATGCTGCATAATCTCCAATCACTGACCTTATCAGTTTCAACATCTGCATCCACCTCAGTTATACAGAAGTACTGTATGCTGTTTGAAGTTCTTCATCCAGGCAGCACCTATTCCGTTGATCTTTATCAAAATGTTTTAGCACGGCAGATATATCTGATGAGCGATTTATACATTGGATCTGAAGAAGATAGAAAGAACATGTATTCCTTTGTTTACGACTCCGTCAAGAGCTTAGTTTTGCAAATCCTGTCAAATAAAGGGCTTCTTGGATTGAACCTCATCACACAGTTGCAGCCATTATTGACTGAAAGTATGGCTGAGATGGGCGTAAAGATGGAGAAATGCCCAGGGAACACTATCAAGAAGTACATGATTGAAGCAGAACTTGTGCTTGCCCAGATAGTTAACATATGGAAAGAAACAACTGGAAGCTTTTGGCAACGAATCAACAATGCTCTCTGCAAGTGGAGTATTAATTACTCAGTAAATCATAAAACAGGAAAACTTTTGGCTTGCCTTTGGCCAATTGCAGTGACTGGCTACGCTTTGTACGCATCAGCAAAAGAAATGACCGGATGGAAGGAAACTACTCAATCAAAAAGCACAGAGGTTGTAGAAATACTATTGAAATATGCTGTCTCGATCATCTCCAGTATCCCAAACGCCGTTGATGCTTTGTGTAATATCGATGAAGGTTTTTACAGTATCGATTTCGCTAAACATTGGACATCTGCTAAACACAAGGTAAATGCCCTGCAGCTAGTTTATGACGTCTTAGAGATGAAGTCATTGCATGAAGATCACGACCAAAGTTTCATCTTGCAAGTGGCCAAAGAAGCTGGTGGTTCCACAGCTGATGCAAAGTTTCAGAGCTTAAAGGCATCAAGGTATTTTTTCACTGTTGTCATATAGTACTATAGCATTTCTAGTAAAACTTGTTCTTCGCTAATAATGTTAACATGTTATTTTAATTTTATGTTATGGAAGTCTATTGTTGTTTTGTAAGAGCAAAACGTAGCATGAGAACGTCCAGAACCAGTCAAACTGCTTTCCAGCGCTCACAAGAGCGGGTTATTGAACAGAGAGCAGTTAAGCATTATATGTTTAGATATCGTAGTTTGATCTTAGCTTTTGTTATTAATTGAGCGTGTGAGTGTGAGGGTAAAAAAAATAATTCCTGTATAGAAGTTGATTTTTTCGTGTAGATTGCAGAATATGTTCAGTGTGACGGAGTCAATGGCCAGAGTTAACACCACACTGGCTTTGTCGGCAGCTGCTGTTTGTCTCGGTTCCAGCATACTCACCAGCTTTCAGAACGACATCCCAGTTTCACAACAACTTCTAAATACTGCTAGGGTAAGTATAGATGCAGTGACCCTGTCTAATAAATAACTTAACAGTTACCGAGGTGATTTGAACCAGTGATCCTATTAGCCAGAATCTAATACTGAAGCGATAGGGTAATTGCCAGTAGATGAAGGCAGTTGGAGAACTTCAACATAACCATAGACACCATCAATAGCCAGATTTTAGGGTTTGTATAATTTCATAAATTTGCTTAAACACGCTCGTCGTGGGCACCCTCTCTAACTTGGTCAAAGTTATGTCCAAGATAGGGTAGTGTAGCTAGTTGATGACAGAGCAGATAATAAATTAAAGTTATTAACTTTACATTCACTAAAGTTCCTCGAATCCATGTTCTACAGGTGTAACTCAGTCCAGTATATATAACCACCTTATATAGACACGTGTAGAAATAAATACAAAGCAAATATCAAAGTTGTGCCCTGTCATTCCAATTATATGTTTAACGTCGAAGTTGTTAATAATTATACCAGTTCATGTTTAATATTAAAAAAATGTAAGTTCCAATAAAACATTTAATGTCTAAATTGCGACCGAATCAGAACATTTTGAAAATGCCCTTATTGAATAGTTTTGTAACTTTCTTATTTTAATTGAAGACGGTCTAATACACGCGCGCATGCACTAACACAAGTCGTATATTTTGTTTGTGTATTCAAACAAACACTCCATTTGTTACAGGGCGTCACTACTGGTATGGAAACCATTGCAAAAATTATGAAAACACCACTTGAATCACTACACCCTCCTCTATACGGGATGTTCTTGGCAGAGTCGGGCATAGCGCTTGCAATAGCATCAGTTGACCTCCACACTTCTCCACTGCCAATGAATCAAGCTACAGCAGAGAAGTTTCTCCAAGACGAGTTACAACCATTTCTAAGCAACAAACTGGAACCACCCGAATCATGGACAGAAGAGTACAAGAGAAAACACCAGAAGAAGAAACCTGAATTGACAGAAGAGCAAAAATTAATAAAAACTTTACTAGAATCTCACTTGAGGGGCATGGGGAACAGCAAACACAGTGGTGACGTTGGTGTTCCGTGCTAGTTTGCTTTTTTCTTGTTTGTTTTTTAAAGGAGGTGGGTGGTGATGGGGGTTGTTTCTATTTTAATATTGCTGAGCATTTTAAAAAGTATTTACATTTCCCCGGTAACTAATTAGGCCTACAACAGAGATATTTGTATAATTAATCATTTGAGGTGTAGAATAACGTTTTTCTCATGTATCTTAATAGAGTATTTGAGAACAGGGGCGTCAATCCTATAGGAGGGGACACATCCCTGTCACTTTTTGGACGACGGGGTGCCTATATAATTACCCCCTCCCCCCCACACACACACACTTTTAGCGTCGATAAATTGAAATCAAAAAGCCTAAATAATAATCTTCTCCAGTATTTCTCTTTATAATATTGATGTAACACTTCACCATGTTGTATTAGCGCAGTTGTACACAGTCGCTCTTAGAGAAATATAACGTTTTGTGGGATTTTATACACACTAAAACAAGAAGACCTGGGCGACATCAAACCTTATGACATGTAAAAAATTAAATTGGTTCATACTGTATAGCACAAAATGTAAAGAGTACTCCAAATAAAGGGCATCCCCTAAAATAATTGATCTAAATTTAATTTCAGTTTAGAAGCTATAACTTGAAAATGCCCGATTAATTTATTATCCTTATTTAAAACCATATTTTTAAATGGTACAATTCTATAAAATAAATTACAATATATACATGTACACGTATTAGGAGATAGTATAAGAATCAAACTTATTAACATGAATTACTTTATAGTTGAAGGTTGTGATTCAAAATGCTATGTTTTCACAATCTTTTGTGAATATATTGCTCCAGATCGCATTTTGAACATGATAAACGTTTTGTAGTTCAGGTCAACAAGAAATTATTTGTTAACACAGTGATGCCTGTATTCGTTTACCAATCATGTGTAGATTTGACGTACATATGAAAATTGTATCTATCCATTTTATATTGTGACCGTATATTTTATGATAATAAAATCTGATGTCATTATATTGTTTTATAATCTGTGTTTAAAAGGGTACATTACAGGCCCAACCTTTTCTACATTCAGATTCCTCTTGATTTTATTGTTTATGATCAATAAAGATTACGTAAAAAACACAAGCAAGTTAAGAAAAATGGCTATCACGAAGTTGGTCCTAACACAAGCTTCCCATATACTACTGATGTACATGCTGGTTTGATCAGTTCATTATATAAAGCTACCAGTGGCGGTTCTAGGGGACCCGCACCTAAATTTTGTGATTTAAATAACATTTTATTATTTTAACTTTTTTAACGAAGAATTAGAGGATTCTCTAGGGGCCCCAAAATGGATTTTCTGGATCCGCCACTGGCTACTCTATAATTATCATGCAAAAATCAATGAATGTGAAGATGTGTTCAATTTCTTTGATTAGCGAATTATGTCAAAAACTTCACAATTATGTACTTAACTTTTGAATAGTATCGCTATAAAGTCGGTTTCGAACTAGTAAGAAGTAGGAATGTACTCAATACCTGCCAATAGGATTCCGATCAGGCACATGTTTGCATCTTGAACATTCCCTACTGATTAACTGTTTACCGAGTGGTATCAACAGTGGAAGCAGGTAACTAAGTTCCAAGAAGGTTTATATCACTGCGTGGGAACTGAAGAGTGTACCAGGTGAATAGTTCAATGACCATCATCCAAGATGTCGGAGCTGAATAACTATGTCTTGTTCTCTCTTTTTATAACTTTCTCACACTGCATACATCTTCTTTAAAACGAACAGACTAGAACAAATTATCTTAAAACAGTATATGTTATAACTGTATAATTGCCCTTTTAAAAAAGTTCTTCAATTGAAGATCGTGTGAAAGTTAAGATGGGTTTATCAGGCGCAGATGCAGGATTTCTGAAAGAAGGGGGTCCAAAATTGATGGGTGAATAGAACTGGGGGGAAATTGTTAATTTTAATGTCTTTCCACTCAGAATATAT
>JAULBS010033200.1:0-10225 GCA_032355785.1 Symmetromphalus regularis
TTAAAGAAAAGAATAAACAGTATGAGAAGGAAACTCGCAACCGTTCTTGACAAGAAAAATGGAAAAAAGGACGAGAGAGGTGAACCCAGGGAATGAATAATTTATGACAAAATGTGAAATATTATGTTTTGCATTTTTTGTAAAAAAATATGCTCCACCTAACAAGAGCAAGGGTTCGATGTTTGTTGCAAGAATTGATAAAATAAAATATTGGGCTAGTAATAATAACTGCGGGCTAATAGATTTTTGTATTTACTAGGCTGGCAGGCTATTACTAGTATTAGTAAAAATTATAATTCCACAGGCCTGATGAACATGTACAATACCTGAAAATTTCAAGATTGTCCGGTACCATTCTATGAGTATGAAAACCATATATAACATGACTGTGTAAAAAAGTTTCTTACCTCTAATAAAACTTGGCATATCCGCTTCCCAACCTACAAAACCCAGTAAATCCGACAAATTTCAATATTGTCCAACACCATTCTATGATCACCACGTACAACACGTGTGAAAAAGTTCCGTAAAACAACGGGACTGAAGCCAATCAGGATTAATTTAAAACAAGTCTGGAGTAACAGACCTCATATAGATGGGCAATTCTCCCGGGTTGGTTAACCAGTATTGATTTACATACCGATAGTTGTTCAACGTGTACTGGGCAGCAAACTGACTGACATACATGAAAACCAAGCAATCAACTTTGATGCAGTAATGACAGTATTGCTGTATTCACCGAGAGCGGTAAATTAAAATAATAATTTCTTCCATAGGGATAGCTTAATGTTGACAGATGTACAGAAATAATTATATTGATGTGATAATATCATCTTGGAACTTTTACTATCTTATAATTATTGTACGGTGTGTATATAAATAGGCTGGGTTTTTAATACAAATTTTTAATAAAGGATTTGAAGTTATTTCTCATATAACTTTACAATTTTTTTAATTATTGTCGGTAGTGGACCAAGAGGGAGGGTCCAGACACCCCTTTTCTCTTTCTCTCTCTTTTCTTTTATAAATTTTTCCAAGTTGAAGTACGTGAAAATTAACCATTTTATCCCCAGTCCTATTCAACCATCACATTTGGACCCCCCCTTTCAGAAATCCTGCATCCGCGCCTGATCATATCAATTTAAATATAAGCTGGGTTTTGAATAGGATTTGTGTTAGCCAATTATTTATCATTTTAGAACTTTTACCATGGTTTCACCTAGCATCTGGAAAATGGGAGTTTTATTTTATATATTTTAAAAAGGGGGATCTCTGTCTTAAAACCACTCAGTTAAAATGTTCCCAACGTTTCGTTGACCAACTGTCAACATCTTCAGTTGTCAACGAAACGTTGGGAACATTTTAACTGTGTCATTTTAAGACAGAGACCCCCCTTTTTAAACTACATGTATATATAATTTATATATTATTTTAACTCTCATCTATGTATTCAGTAATTGTACACAGCTGCGATCCCATACCAGACTCATCTATGATGAAAATAGATTTGTGTGGCCTGCTACATATCCTAGGGTTTTATTTTGGGAGTCTAGCATTCAATAATGAGAGTCAAGAATATTATTTCAATCACATAATTAACTGAATAACTGTCTTGTTTATATTACATGCATATATTATATCCATTTTCCACTATTCTACCTTTAATACTAATACATATATATGGATAGATTTTTCTTATAAATAATAGGTTTATGTGTATTTAAAAAAAAAAATGATCCACGTTGGAAATACTTTGTGTCAATCATGATGCGCACATATTTTATTTAGGAGTATTTTAGTGAAATGTTGCATCAGATATGCAGGATTACCGCGTCATGTGAAACCCTGAAGGTAAAGATATGGATAAATTCAATATTATAAAAGAGTGCTCAACAAAACTATTTTTTGATTGTGTATTTCAATATCACAGATGTTAACATGCAACCGATCGCAAAATGAGCAGAGCAAGTATATGAATGGTTTAAAAAATGCTTGAATGGTTTTTTAAGGGCCTTTTGGTGTCATCAGTTCAAAAGGTTTAAGAAAGATCTTTAACCTGCTGAAATATGAAATATAAATATATATGAAAAAGGTTGGTGTCAGACATGACGCTAAAATGTCAAACATAAAGTACAGGGTCAGGCACTAATCTAGTATAGAAAAAGTGGGAGAAGTGACTTCTCCCTTCCCATAAGAAATGGGAGAAGTTTGATAAAAATGGGAGAAGTAAACCCACCAAAAAACAAAATGTATTTATTTTATTTTATTTTGTCATGTAGGCCTAAGACCCTTTTTTTAGGGGAGATATAAAAAAAAATATATTATATTTAAATTTTAAGCCAAAAAATTAACTATTGAACATTGTTTTAATAATAATTTTATTTTTGTTTATCAACCATATTACTTGAATAGATATGCCATTGAAAATATTTACTACTGACACGAAACGAAGTGAATCGAAACCGCGTAATCTTTGTAGTTGCCAGAACCACAACTTTATTATTTCTGACAAAAGCATCTGGTTTCCAAAAGAATAGCCATATCAGTAGCAATAAACTATTGTCTTAGAAACTATTGAAAATTAGTTAGCAGACCACACCACGTTGCGTTGTCCGTATTTTAGCAAAACTAAATTAAAAGTGAGCATGCAAACCAATCCCTAACAGCTTTGAAATTAACTGAAATTCTTGTTCATATTATGTAACCGAACAAAGCTCGACACGGTCTACTCCGGTCTATTTGTTACTTGATTGTGTGTAGAGGTTAGTTTTTTTTGCGTTGGCATCACAAATCAGTGTCACTGTCAGACGTTAGTTATTGGGATTTGTTTTTCACTTTACTTTGAGCAAAATATTACGGCCACTTACAACTACTGTTAACAAGTAGGCGATTTGAGGGAACTATCGGCAAAAAAAAAGCCCCATTTTGCCAGCTAGATTAGTGCCTGGACCTAATTTAATTTTATGTGAGTTGACAGCAACTTTAGGCAAGTGTTGGTTATCATTTATGTTACATCACAATTCTAATGGAAACAGTTTTAGGTGATGAGATGTCATAAACTCTCAAGAGTCATAAAGCACGTAGTCCAGCAGCCAAATGGCCTTTTTTGACTGAACCTGAAAATTTTGTATTGTTATTTTATTGCTGATTTGTGTAGCCAGGGTGTCCCTTTTCAGAATCTGCCTAATGAACTAAGATCATCATTGAGCATTTTGAGAAATTCAACATGGCTTCCAAGATGGCTGCTATTCATGTTATCATTTCTAACATCCTTCATATTAAACCTAGGATGATAATTACCATGTCTAACCATATTAGGGATTAAGGAATCCATTTAAGGTTGCACACTACCATAGATTTTTGTATGCATTATAATGTTATTTCTATGTCACAACACATGTTGTAGAATTTCTCAAAATATTAGAAGAGACATAGGAATAGCATTTTTAAAAGTATAATTAGTTGGCAATCATTCAGCTACAAAATATTTATATGTTGACCTCTAATATTTTTAGCTATGTAGTTTAAGCCTACACCCTGTATGACGTCACTTTTTTGTGCACATCCACAAGTTTATATTAAGTCATAACATGCACATCCACAATTGATCCAGTTTCATACTAATTATAGCAATAATGGTACAAAGACTTGGTCAGCAGATCAACATACAGCCAATTTACATGTTTCACTTGTAAACAAAATTTCACCTATATTGCTGTAGTTTATATTAACTACTGAAAACAGTTTGGGATTATATCATAGGAAATCCAACATGGCCACCAATAGACCTACCATTTCATGTTTTTGATATAAGTTGCTTTACATTAAACTTACGATTATAATTTTTGTAAATATCCACGTTTGGGGCAATGTTAGTCTAGTATAGCATTATAGGAAATTCAAGATGGCCACCAATACAATAACCAGTTTATTTTTTGGTTATAACATGTTTCACGTTTAACCTAGAATGATAATTATGGTGTCTACCCTAAGGTTTTATGGGTTAAGGAATCCATTTAAATCATTTATAAGGTTGGCATGGGATTAAATCATAAGAAATCCAAGATGGCCACCAATATAACCATCTGTTCATGTTTTTTTATAAACCTTGGATGATAAATGGGATATCTAGCCTCATGTTTGGGATGTCTAGATGGTTCAGTCCTGCTCTGGGTAATTCCTTGGCCAGTATTTGGTACAGTTAGTCTATGCAATGTACATGAAGTATGTCATAAAAAAGAGATTAAAAATGGGTGAAGTTCTTCTTTTCGCTTGCCATGGGTAACACTTGGAGAACAGCTCTTAAGATGAAGCTGGTGGTCTTCTGTAGTGCATCCACAGGCACATAATGCTTTTCTTGAATGGTTTTTGCCCTCAGCAACTGGTGGGTTCTGCTGTCTTGGAGGATGTGCTCTGTTGTCTGTTCTGCTTCACCACAGGTTTAACCTTTTATATATGTGCTGGTTATGTCTGGCTCTTAGATGAAAAATTACCACCTGTTTTGTCCTGGATAGTTGATGGTAGCTGTCAGGTGGGGATTGCATTTTGTAAAGGGACTTGATGATCGTCTTCATCTCTGTATGGGTGACCTTGTTTCCTTCATGATCTCCTTCTGCACCCAGCTTGGACAGTTTGTCTGCTTCTTCATTTCCTTCAATGCCACATTGTGAAGGGATCCACTTAACACATATCTGGTGCACTTGATGGTTTGCAATACCTCTTCTAAGCATGGCTGTTTGTTGGTGGAAGCTGACTTAAGGACAGACAGAAAATAGTATTAACAGTATCTGAAAATAAGAAATAGTTCATAGCCCTAGTTGTCAATCTTCTAACAAAAGATGAGTCCTTCCACACACATTATATATGTAACCATAAGTTGGTTATATTTGGTGAGGAAACTGTTCCAGTTGAAATCTGCAATGATTGTGTAGTAACAACAAGAACAGATCTAGCCACAACACATGAAGACGTAGACAATATAATTGTTCAACAGGCAATGTGTGCCCAAAACAACAACCTACAGATGTCTTGGTACTTCTTGTACATTACTACCATTCTGTAAAAATCAAAAATCCTATTTTTATGGAGTCGCCCATCAAGGAAAGAACCATCACTGACATTCGAAAAACAATTGAAAAACATGCACCCATTGTTAATGAAATTCTTCCAGCCCACTTGCTTACTGTAACACTGTAGTAAGTTGCTATAGGATAGGTAAGGCAACTGCTCTAAGAGTATTGAAAGCTGGACACTCCCTATAACTTCTTGGTGTGTTGGACACCACAAAATAGTCTGTTATTGTGCAGGCCACAACCTTCATACAGCCCTCGACATTAACGGTGGCCCGATGGCCCGACACCCCCTTTTTAGGTCGTTGGGCCAGTTCGTGCCATAAGGTTTAATAAAATACTGGCCCGACGTGCCACCAGATGTTGAATCATCAGACCACCACTCAATTATTATCATATCAAAGCCTCTCATTAATTCTCAATGCCCCAATTAAACACACTTTTCTGCTTTATTTGGATGCCCTATACGCAAAACATTTCCTAATAAAATATACCACGAAAATTGTCCACATGCTTGATAGTGCCGCAAACTTATTTCCGGTTTGGCTGTGATCACTGTACCGTAATGCATTCAACACATTATTATCTCGAACATCACAATTCTTATTCTTTACATTCTTATATTGGTATGTTATATGTTTAATCTTCCTATTTGTGAAGTGTATTCCACATTTCAAATTTATGCAGAATCACAGTCATATTAAATACCGCACTTTATGATATTTAGCTACAAGCAACGTCACGTGATAAGCGACATTTGGTACTAACGTGGATTTCAGTTTTATTTTTACAAAGATTAGGCCAATATGTGATTATTCGACAATAATTGTGAATTATATTCTTAGTTAATCTCAAAGGAAACTTCTTTGTACTATCAGTATAATACTATTTGTCATCGCATCCTTCATATGTGTGTGTTCAATCGATACAATGTCTTAACGGAAATACATATAATACGTGTATAGTGTCCCCAGAATGTCTAAGTGTATCAATGAAACTATAACTTAAAAGAATTTGGTAAATGTTACTTTAAAAAAAAAACATTATTGAGGCTTTGGAAAGGAAAAGAAATATATAAAACATTTGAAAGTAACCAGTGTGACTCCCAATACTGGCAATAGCCGATATTTATATTTGTGCTGGGGGTCGTCAAATAAATAAATAACATGTAGGAGAAGATTGTTCCATTTGGGCTATTTTCCACTCCAACTAGTGGTCCACAATTGGTTTATCAAAGGCTGTGGTATGTGCTGTCCTGTCTATGGGACGGTGCATATAAAAAAACACCTTGCTGCTTATCGGAAGGAGTAGCCAATGAGGCGGCAGTGGGTTTCCTCTAAATACATGTCAGAATGACCATATGATTGACGTCCAATAGCCACTGATAAGATAAAAATCAATGTGCTCTAGAGGCATCGATAAATAAAACAAACTTTACTTTTATAAATTGTCAAAATTTCAAGTGCTGAATGGCCTGTGACTGTTTTTTAACATTTCAAAGTTTGAAACAGACTATAAGGGATTTCTGACAGGTTGTTTAATAGTAATACTGTAAATCATTAAATTAATGCAAGAAAGAACTTAACATGAAAAATGCTACAAGTACAACTTCATACATTTATCAACATTAACTGACACATTTTAGGTTTATCCACAGTATATTACAGCTTTTAAATATGCTAGAGAAATAAAAATATATTATTAGTGTGAACATACCCCTATTATGATGTATTATTTTCATGATACATTAATTTTATGATTTACTGTATATTGAAATATGAGCTGCAAGAAGGTTTAGTGTTTATTTGGAGAATGGATCTGGAAACCCTGTTGTTAGTGTGCAGTCTCCGTGTTATTTAAATCACTCCAACTGACCAAGCTCACTGCCGTGTGTCCATATCTCCTTTATTTCCTTTTTTAATTTTTTTGACAAATCTCCTTTTTTGGAAAAAAAGGAAATTGTCTGCATTTTTATTGGCTTATTTCCTCACAATTAAAAAGTAAAATTTGTTTTATTTAACGACGCCTCTAGTGCACACTGATTTTTATCTTATCATTGGATGGGCATTAGGAAATTATTATTTTTAGAGGAAACCTGCTGCAGCCACATATGCTACTCTTTCTGATAGCAGCAAGGGGTCTTTTATATGCACTGTCCCATAGGACAGCACATACCATAACCTTTGATGAACTGTTAACAGTTGCGGACCATTGGTCGGAATGGAAAATAGCCCAAATTGCAATTGGGTCCACTGAGAAGAATTGATCCGACTAGCTGATGATTAATAACTCTAGTGATGAGATTAAAAAAATAAATACCTAAGAAGTATGAACCCTGGTTTCCTGAAACACAATTTATTTTCTGAGTGTCCTAACTTCAAACATGTCTTTGCTTTTTTCAGAGGAGGTACAGATGCCCGAACATGATCTCAATGTACCGAGACAAAACCATGGCGATACCGAGTACCCTCCTCATTCCGAGGCTGAGTTAGATTTCGCTCGTCAGGATGCCAACATTGACTTCGCTGGTCACCACGAATCCAGTGAGCTGGAGATGGGCGGGGCCAGCAGTCCGAGTCCCGTGGGTGTCAGTTCACAACAGATGACATGGGGTCATTCTGTGACCCCCACAGACATGAGACAAGGTGAGAAATAGATTAATCTGTGTTTAAGATACTGCATCAGGGATGTCATTTTGAACTGATTGCCAGTGAAAATCATCGGTCAAAATCAATTTCTGATCGGTTGTTTTTGCGTCAATCATAAACAAATTAAGTCGAACATTTTCACCTTCGGTTACAAACTGGGACGTTCAATGTTTGTTACAACAATTTTGATTGTTTAATAATGTGCTTCCGGTAGTGGTTCTCAGGGTTGGAGGCAGTATAAAATACAAGTAGCCGAAGGCAGCTCCATGGACCCCCAGCCTAATCTTTCTATGCGTGAATGCACGTGGTGTTGGTGCAGGATTCCACATGACGCAGGAATCCTGTGTATTTGACGCAATATTTCTCTAAAATACTCCTAAATAAAACGTGCACATCATGGTTGACCCAAAATATTACCAACATCATTTAAAATAAATAAATATGCAAAACCTATTATTTATGAGAAGAAAAAACAGTGGATATACATGTACATGTATTAGTATTATAAAGATAGAATAGTGGATAATGGATATAATATATACATGTTACAGGGGCGTGTTTTTTTTTCATTGTTGAATTATTCACTGGCAAATCCTGATGTTCAGAAAGTGTGCAGGCCCCCCCCCCAATATAAATTTTGTTCCAATGTGTTATATAAACAAGTTATTCAGTTAATTATGTGATTGAAATAATATGCTTGGCTCCCATTTTTGAATGCTTGACCCATTTTCCAGATGCTAGGTGGAACCCTCTTAGTGTATGAGGTTAATGTAGTTATTTATTTATTTAATGTCCCCCCCCCCCCCCCAGCACAAAAGTAAACATCGTCTATTCGGGTCACATAGAGGAAGAGGAAGTTTGTGGTAGCATGCGCATGGCACTTTTTATGATTGATTTTTTGAAAATCCTGTACATATCTAGTCGATCCAATCGTCAAGTTTGAGTTTTATAAAGCATGTAGTGTTTGCAGGGTTCTTACACGGTTATGGAAAACCTGGAAAGTTATGGAATTATAATAAAAAATTCCAGGTCCTGGAAAAGTGGAATTTTATTAAAAAGTATTGGAAAGTTATCGAAAATCGTAGTCCACGTCTTCGGATATTTTAATAGTGAGCGAGATTTCCTATCTTAAAAGAACTTGCGAATCGGCCCATCAGTCATAACGTCTCAGTAAGCTCTGCCAATCACTGTTCAGCTTTTATAAAGCCTGTCTGCCATTGTTATTTTCGAAGGTGGAGGAAAATTGAAATCATTTTAATTGTTTAATTGAAATCATTTTAATTGTTTAATTCAAATGGGTTTGAATTGGTAACAAAAATGCCTGGAAAATGTAAATTCTTTGAGGCCTGGCTGTAGAACAAAAGATAGTTGTAAATGTGTAAGGTTAAATTGGAAAAGGGTGGTTAACGGTCCTGGAAGGTTATGGAAATGTGTTCAGCTAAAAGTGTAGGAACCCTGGTTAGGAGGTAGGCATAGTGAATTTTGAAAATCACTGATCCCATGGCTAGTGGATTAAAACAAATCCTAGATAAGAAGCCCTGGCTTTTTGCTGCCACAAAGTTCAAGGGCTGAAATTTGTAAATCATGAATCCTCAGGGATAACAATGACAACAGAATTCTCTTTGCCACATTGATTGTGTTAAATTTCAACTAGGTAGGTAAGCCAGCGACAATAAGACTAGCTGTGTATTGATAAAATAATGATGTCTTCGTACAATAGTAGGCAGAAGAACAAAGACCAGTGCTTTCATTGTCTGTCAGAAAGATCAATATATATGTAATGAAGTCATGCCGTGTTTTATGAATGCGATATGTGTTTATCATTAATAAGTTGTTGTCAGCAGATTTTTTTAGTTGTTTTCAATAAATATCTGCTGGGTATTAAATTTCACAGAACAAATGCTTTGTAAGCAGATATTTTTATGATATAATCTGTGAAAGAAATGAAAAGGATTCTTTTATTTTGAAAATATAAAACGGATTAATATACATGTAATGTCGAGGTCTATGGGGAAATTGCTTGCAACAGACATGGTTCTGACAAAAAATGCTTTTCATGGAGAAAATTATGCTGGGGATGCAGGGCCCAAATAGGCCCCCTATTGGGGTCAAGGGACAGAAAACTTTATGAAAATACTCAGTATCTAATCAATCCCAAAACAATTTATTTTTCACTTTGATGTCAGTTTCAGTTGTTGGTGAGACTGTGATTAAGCTCAAACGGTAGAGTGTCCCCCTGTAAAAGTGTCTGTCATCGGATCGATTCTTTACAGTTTGGGCCATTTTCCATTCCAACCAGTGGTCCACAACTGGTTCATCAAAGGCCGTGGTAATTGCTGCCCTGTCTGTGGGAAGTACTTATAAAAGACCCTTTGCTGCTTATCGGAAAGAGTAGCCTCAAGCCTGGAAATTATTTTTTGAGACGTGCCTTTCAAAATGTCCTATGTCAGTCAATTTGTGCCGGTCAAAAATGAAAACGTGCCTGTCACCAAATTAAATTGAAATTTA
>JAULBS010033211.1:0-10225 GCA_032355785.1 Symmetromphalus regularis
ACATATTTCTTGTAATGTTTTGGTCGGAAACTGGAGCGTTTGTAGCCAGTAAATTGCAGGGCTTTGCTCTTTAGCGGATATATGGCCCACATTGGACCGAATGCCAACCAATAACCCATAATCTATAATCAATAAGCATCCCGTCCATTTTGGACTATGGTTACATCAACTTTGTATTTAAACGCATAGTCCCACGGACCCTTGACGTAATTAATTTCCAAACAAAGAATTAATTTGTCCATAAAAATACTTCATTCGGCTACTTACATAACCAACGCATCTCGCTTATTATCAATATTTTAAAAATAATAATGAATTATGTTCACGGACAAATAAATCGAAATAAAATAACGTGTTTTTTTCCGTTGAAGGTGTGACGAATATATTTCGAGTCACGTATCGGGTATTACCCCGTCAGCCGTTATTTTAAAAATTCTGAATATTTTTGTAGTTGCTAAAACATTTCGTACCAATTTATTTCGCCTCACGAGGAGTTCCGATAGTGAAATTTGACATTTTTAAATGTGAAAAAAATCGATCGACTCGAATTTGAATTCCCTATAGCATCGTTCAGTTAAGATGTTTTACGTGATATGAAAACGAGATTTAGTATAACAAATGCATGTAAGTTTCATTTGTAATCAATATTTAGAGCAAAAAGCCCTTTAAATTCTGTGGGACTATGCCTTTAACCTATATACATTGATCCTAACATATATACATATAAATCAATGTTAAAACGTATATATAATATACTGACTTGAAACAAATTAACAACTAAAAATATGGTAAGTAAACACAAATTCAGTACATCACGGATGGAAAACAAATTTGAACATGAACATAAAAGTCTAATAATAAGCTATGGGTGGAATCGAAATGATTCCAACACACCCTCTTTAACAAATACACTATCTCTAACAGGCTAAGGTGAGGACAATCCACCAAAATATGACGCACCTTCAATATACGTTGACAGTGCTCACAAGGAGGCGGAAGGTCCTTTTTCAGATGAAAAATATCTCCAATATGGATGAACAATACGAGGAGACATAACAATTTCTTCCTTCCTTCACCATCTATAGGAGGACTGCCATTCTCCCAAGACCGGCTTTATAGAACGAAGTTTGTTCGCTCACGCATTGTTCTAATCACCCTGCCAGTTAGCCAAAATATATCTGTTAATCACAAATTTAAAATCAGAAAATGGGATACCCATTTTGGTACGATGCAAATTCAAGGCAGCCTTGGCAGCAAGGTCTGTCTTTTCATTGTCCCTAATACCAACGGTGACTGGGTATCCAACAAAACACAATTTTCTTTGTCAAAGATAAAAAGACGCTCTTTCGTATAACCACTCCAATTAGAGGATGTTCGAGCTTCATATATTTTAAAGCCTGGAGACACGAAAGTGAGTCAGTAAAAACAATAAATTTAGATGCATCTGAAGTTTTAATGTACTTTAAGGCATCAAGTATTGCCTCGTCATTGATTAAACAAAGAGTTCCTTTCCGTAAAGTAGAACGTCGCAGTCGGCGAATCCATGATGAACGTAGCTTGTTCCAATGTAAATATGTCACTAGGGTTAATTTGGTATCAGAATGCACCACATGAATACTAAAACGCCAACAGAGAAGGAATGGAGAAATACGCAGAACATAACTGTAATTGGAATCGAACATTCTGCCATACCATGAATAACCCAAACATTAACTTCTGACTTCTAACAGCTTGTGGGAAATCGACTGAAATAAACCTTACAATGTATACACATGGTTTCCATGCAACGAACACTTGTTGGTTGTATTGCACTACATTGGTGTAGGGTCTGAGGAAGGTGTCCATCCCCTCCCCGATCACGTCCTGTGTGGCTATATGGACACTTACTCTGCGATCCCCTCGACCCTCTAGATCCACCCATTAAGAATATAAAAAAATATACTGATGTAGGGGGAAATATCCACTTGAGGGAGGAGGGAAGGGCGTTAAACAGATATTCAATCAATTAAATCTAACGCGATGCGTACTTTGTGCAAATAACCTGCCATCGAATGGTAGGATTATTTCAGTTCCAAACCATAAAGTATTTCATTTAAAACATATTGTTAAACGACGAAAGTATTTTCCTGTCAAAATTGCATATCTGTATAAGTCAGAATCGAAAGGTTTAATTGGAACAAATCGTGTTTGCACTATAAAAACAGTGATGCCACCAGGCGTCCACTAAATGTGAGGGTAAATTAGACTTTTAACACAGACGTGTTCTTTATTTTTCTGAAACATTATTTTATATCGAATGTCAGGCAGTTGTCGAGTTTTATTTATATTTATTATGTTTATGAATATCATTCAATTGCCTATGCGTAGAAAATTAATTTGTATCAAACATTACATATAAAATTTGACATCGCCATCTCACGAATATTAAGTCCATCCACCTATGTCCTTGAATCAATATCCGAATAACATGTTTTCAACACTAACTGCTATTAATTTCGAATCATTAGAGGGAATCAGTGTCGATATGTAAGAGAATAGGTATCAAAACATACATATCGGTGCAAAAAGTCTAATATGATCCACGTTGAACACGTCTAAAACAAAGTATTAATGGAAAGGCGATATGACTGTTATTGTACCTAAAAGCATACACAGGAAGTTTGCGAGATACCAAATTTTTATCATGATTCACAATCCAGATGTAAATAAAGCTGAGATATCATCGTCAACCAGTTGGAAATTACCTATATGGTAATGTGACTATGGTGGAATCAGTTCGGTACCAACAAAACACGTTACTGAGACGTAGGGTTAGGGTTAGCCTACCTATCAAATAAGAGTCATATCATATCATACAAGAGCAGTTAAGTCTTATAATGGCATGACCTGTTCCCAACTGAAGAGTGATTGTACAAATCTCGCAATATCCATATCACGCCAAACCAAGAACAATGTTGTACAGTTCTAGACCCGTAGCAAACTGTTTAAGATTTGAAACTTGTGACAAAAATGAACAGATGAACACAGGTTGTAGTTCATTAAAGTTTGCAGTAGCATCCAAAGTCGAATCCAGCATTCAGATGTATTGGGTTGGTACTGACAATATTTTATGGATTGGAATATGGTAGTTCAAGTGAAAAGACACACACATCCCTCCCCCTCCCCAAAAAAATAAAAAACACAAAAAAACAACAACTAATAATAATAATTAAAAAAATAATGAAATAAAATAAAAACCGATGGTTTTACATATAACAGATTGTATTAATGGACTCTCGTTTTACAAGGAACTTGATATGATAACCGTAGAATCAGAAAACACTTCTAAACTAACCTATTGTTGTGGTGATCAGAATGTTCTGACGCACTGTTTATGCTGAGATAAGATTAGAAGGATACTTTTGTTCTGAATGATAGCTTAGTACATCTAAAAACATCTTTATACCTTACACAATACAAATTAGCTTGATTAGTTGTCCTAAAATTTATATTATCTGACACTTTCATAGTTCACACAGAACCGATCCCATGACAACATGCAATTACTAAACATCACCAATAATGCACGTAAGCTCTGCATACACGGTGAAAACAATGACGTAAACTTCACGACCTGTGACTACAGCTAAAAATGTATTTTCACGTTATTAGCGATATTACAGAGGTAACCACCTGCATTTACAATAGTGTATACATAATTTCTTGTGACAGGTTTCTGACTGCACGGTTTTCTATACTCGTGTTCAAAATGAATTAGAACTTGATTTCTTCTGCGTTTTAAATTCTCAAGTTTGTGGAATTTAGTTATGGGTGGATATATTTCAAAGAATGTCAAAATAAATTCACCTCACAGAGACGTGCATATAACGCATACTAAACGAAGTAATGGCATGTATGAAATAGGACGAAGTTACGATATCAGAGTGGAACCCGAGGAGCAGTCTGCAACATTCACTAACACCCAGAAGGAGTTGCTTACAAAATCATGGGTAACTGTCGAGTCGGAGATTTCAAAAGTGGGAGTTGTTATCTTCCTCAGGTGAGAGCCATCATGAAAATGTCTTTTGTTTTAACGTAAATATTATAATTAATAGCATTTGTTAGACACAATTCCTAATTTCAGGCATGGGAATTCTACAATCATCAGCCGATATACTCACCATTAAAATTCACGGTACGACTCGAGGTATATCCCGTACGCCCGAAGGCTTTGTGTAAAAATTTAGTTTTTTAAATTACTTCAATGTAGGTATACATGGAAAATTTTTTTCTCAATTTCCGTGCACTGAGAGGTAACAAATTAGCCTCCAAAATACCCAAATTCATTTTCGGGCGACAGACTTCGCCCTTCTGGGCCCTCTGTCGGGACCTAGGCATCCTTTGGATCAGGATTTTAGGCTGAATACTCGCCATGCCTGTACTTTATAACGACAGGCAGAAACAATAAGATCAGAATTTAAAACAAAACAGCCTAAAACTATCTACTGTAATCTTAAAATTATATGACTGACGCCTAATAACATGCTGTTATACAGACTAGGAGACATAATTCAGTCTTTGGACATATCATTTCTGTCTCTGAATGATATGCCAGACATGTTTCTTGACTTCAAACGCGTTCTAATGACAATGAAGTCATTAGGCACTGATACAATCAAAGATAATCTGTGTCGAGGTCTTCTGTATTCGTCTGTCACAGTATCCGGTGCACGTTGATAAACAGTGGGATAACATTAAATATACATTGATGGCACTTCAGATGGAGATACTGATTCAAACATAAAGTGTTTAACGTAGCTGACACCCATTTTATCATTAATTTTGTGTAAGTTACTGTGTGCATCATATTCTTAATTCAAAAGAAGAGCTGAGTGATAAATAACATTTTTAATTTATAAGATATGCAAATAAAACCATCCCTCTCCTCGGAGCTATTACATTTAATGATAGCATTTTTTTTTTAACCCTATCAAGATTCTATGCAAAGGTACTGGGATCAAATCTCAGTCAAAACATGAGATTTTAAATCTCAGTATCGGCTCCAACCTAGAGTGAATGATATGCAAGGCTTATTGGGTAGATGCAACAGATTAATCTGGTAAATATCAGGGTTACGGCCTCCAACTGTGGTGCGTTGGAAGAAGAAAACCACGAATATATGCGTGTCAAGTAACAACAAATACAGACATCTTAACCTTTCTATTGATTTAGAATAACCGTTACAGATATACTGACAAGATTGTAATTAAGAATAAATGATGTTGGCCTAGAGAATCATAAGTTATTACAGTAATATAAAATCGTTTGGCCAGCTTGAAGGTATAAAAAGTGGATTTGAAAGACTAATGAAAGTCATCAGGATGGCGCTGAAGGGTTTGTATTTAAGGGTTAGTGTGACAAGCTTCTGTTAACTGGAGGTTAACAGTCGCCATTATGTCTACTTTATTCTAACGAATAGGAGATTTCGACTTAAAGCTCGCGTTCGTGACGAAACGCATTATGAAATACCTTGGCGTGATGGTGTTTTACATCTAAATAACAAAACACGCATACACAGAAAACACGTTTCTGCTGTCCATCTGCCAGCTTAACCAATTGAGATCTGAACAAAGATAAATTGCCACAAGACGGCAAGAGTGACATTATACTGCAGCTTCTATTTACGCCTTTGCATTGTAATTTGTATTCTTCACATGATATTTAGTGTAGTATTCCATAAAAGATCAGTCCAAATTACATACTTTTCTAAAATGTCAACAGAAATATCATGTTACCCTTAAAAAGCTTGGAATAGTATACGTTACTTTCCGTGAGACTCTCGTTGTTTAGGTAAGTTGGAAGTTTACACTTTATCTTAGCGGATTCTATGACTGTTGAAACTGATAATATAATAAAAGTCAATAATGTAATGCATATAATGATGCAATATAGGGCAAAGTGATCATATCTCAACCAGGTCCTAATCACGACCACAAATTGAAGGAATATAGAGAAAATAAATTGATATTTATTATTCAAAATTGCTTATTTTAAAACTATGCGATTGGTAGTTTGTTCAGACATGCTTAATGAACTGGAAACTTGAAGATTCAGACAAGATGAGACCCCCGTTGTTGAGTCATGTTTACAGCTTGAAAATCTGTTACATGTTCTTAAACGAACATGTTTTATGTATGTTTTACTATATTATCACCCATAGTTATGGATCTTTCTAAGAGAAAAGATAGTATGCATTTTCAGTCATAAAATTGTTTAAATAGATATTTATTTATAAACTTTTGACATCTGTCTATACTGCTAGTATACACTTGACCTAATCTTTTGACGTCCACAGTCGAGATTAAGTCAATTAGTACTAATTTAATTTTTATTTTACAAAAAGATGAAGTAAAATGTAAAGTGAGAACCAACGTTAATCACATAGCAACAGCATTTGTTAAGCGTAGTAAGTTGAAAATACAAAAGAAAGTTAAGAAATTAACACTTTTAAAGATGAAGAAAACAAAGAAGGAAAACATTTTCACCAAAGATTAGAGTTTACAGAGTATTACTGCAAGGAAAAACATGGGACGCGCCTAAAGCAAGATCATTTGTTAAGTGTAGTAAGTTGAAAACACAAAATAAAGTTAAGAAATTAACACTTTAAGAGATGATGAAAACAAAGAAGGAAAATTCTAAAGATTAGAGTTTACATAGTATTACTGCAAAGAAAAGCATGGGAAGCCGCCTAAAGAGAACTGGATAATGTCACAAGTACGAACAACGGTGTCACAAGCAGTGCAGAAATGGGCAACCCGCTGTGACATATCTGTGACTTCTGTCAGTAAAGTAAATGCACAATGCATACATTTCATATCTAGAACGCTTGTTAGTAGGCTACATCATTTGCATAATGCATGTATCATTTCTGGGACTTTAGTCACTAAATTAAATACAGGCTGTACATAATCATAGCTGTAACTTATAAATATGCATTGCATATCATAAATACCGGTATTGATTAGATATGAAGCTGGACAGAATTAAGTTGAAGCACTGTAACTAGTGGTCGACATTAGGCCAAACTGGTCGTGAATGGTGTTACATTATTGGTAGAAGATTGTTTTTAAATATATTATTAGACCATTTTTATTGTATTATTCCTCATTATTACATTACAGGTAAATATATTATATTACAACCCTTATTACCTTATTGACATTACATTATATATGACTTGAATTTCAAAAGTGATATGACAGTGATATGATTTACATTTGTTCTTGGTGTCTATAATCCCCAGTTCAGTTCTGTTTCCATACAGTTTGAGCAAATAGTCTTGAGCATGTAACACTTTTACCCGAGTTCGAACACAATAGCGTAAAAGGGACGTATAATTATTAAACAATTTTCCGAGTACCTGCACTCATGAATGCCAATGTCTTTTTATTTATTATGTTTTTGTTTTTTTTAACCACGACCCTTCTTGGTTTTGCATTTTACGTCATTTGGTCACTGTCAAGTGTACCTTCAAACTATTTGTCGAATATTCACTAACAGCATATCTCATTTGACAGTATGTACAACGTGGTCAACGTCATTATATTGTACATCGTATTCTTATATTAATCAGTATCATTTCGAGATACCAAGAAAAAATCCCGTATTACCACACCATGTGGTGTTTCTGCTTAAACCATAATAACACATTTAGATAAGAGTCATAAAATAGAAATCACCTGATGCCCATGCAGCGAAAATATCTGTTTATGGCTACAGCTTTGTAGCCTACCTCCTCAAGTATCAGGTTTTTACTCGCGTCATAACCATTGATTTAACAAAAAATTTCTGTTCCTATGATGAAATTATGTAAGAGCTTTGTAATTAGGTTGAATCGTGTTGTACGATTCCACTGCGTTCACACAAGTACTTGAATATGTCGCAGGCAATCGAAGAGTTTATTTTCACATAATCCATTTGCAACTTGACACCTTAGCTCTGTTACAGATCGATCGATAGGAAAAATGCTCATCGCCTTAGCTACTGATAGAAATAGATTTGATTATGGGTGTGCTTTTTACAGTTTATACCGCTGATATCGTGTTTAATGATATGGAATGTAAGAATGTTGACCACGTCACAGAATAAACACGGTTTGTAACGATTATTAATTGATGTAAAATAAGAATTATTATTTTATTTATTCGCAACCTATTATAACGATGCTCTTCCTCTAGTAAGGAAATATGTGATGCTCTTCCTCTAGTGAACAACTACGGGATGTTCTTCCTCTAGTGAGGAAATACGTGATGATATTCCTCTGCCACAGATCATATTGGAGTAGATCCAGATAGCAATCACTACCAACTTTAAACATTTACGTGAATCATCTCATTTGGTTCTTAATATATTTAATAAAATCTGGATTTAAAGAGACGCTCCTTTTGATTGAAAGGAAACGATTATAATTTCTATTCCAAAGCCCGAAAAAGATCAAACAATTCCTTCCAGGTATCTCCCTATTCTTTTACAAGTTTCATATATAAAACCATTGGACAAAATATCAATCGTAGATTTGTTTGGTTTCGTGAATCTCACAATTTGCTTACCAACATGCAATGTGGGTTTCGATCCAAACGAAGCACGGTTGATGATCTAGCGAATTTTAAAACGTTTGTCACAGACCTCAACCAGCATGTGGTTTCCATTTTCTTTGATATCACGAAAGCCTATAAAACTATATGAAAATACGGGATTTTAAGATATCTACGGCTTCGTAAGTCAATTTTTAAATCACTGAATCTTTAAAGTTAGGCTGGGTTCAACATATTCTAATCATCATCCTCAGAAAAAATTGATGTACCCCACGGTATTACCCTTTCAGTCACTTTATATTCCATCAAAATTAATAGCATTAATCAGCTGTCAGATTTGTTACAGATCATCCAGTATGAGTGTAAATGAAAGTCTCTGTAACTTTGTTTGAATCAACTTCAACAATGGGGCGGTGGAGTTGATAAGATATACCCATTTAGATCCTCAGTTCAAGTAAGGAGAAAACTAAATTACTGGGAGTCATTTTTGAAAGAATTTTTTTTTTATCCCAAATTTAAAATGTTAAAAAGGAATTAAAGACCCGTAACATTTAAAAAATGATGGATCTGTATAGAGGGTAGCAGATCGTATTGTTTTTCTCCGTCTTTACAGATCTCTATAAGGTCTAAATGAGATTGTAGGTTATTGTGTATGGGTCGTACTTGCACATGCTATATTTCATACACAACCAGATATTTAGGCTCTGTCTTTGTTCATTCAGAACATCGACTGTAGACAACTATTATGCCGATACTAGACGTACATATTTATCGCTTCAGTATGTTTCTAAACTTAAAGTTAAATCATTACCGAAACATCATGCTCATGATCTGGTGTTTGAAGATAAATATGTTAAGTTTGATGCGAAGCCAAATACTATTCACACTTTGGATTTTTGTGTCAAGCAGTTGTTAGCAACAACAACTTTGATGACATACTGGAAACTCCTTCATATTTTATTCTTGCACCATGGTGTATTAAACTATCTGGTGTTGTTTGATCTAGTGAATTTGAAGACTGATCCTACAGATGCACTAGTATATATATATATAAAAAAAATTGAAATTAGGAATTAATTTTGTGATTTCAATCATGTTTATATTGATGGCAATACTGTAGCCTCTTTCATAGTATGGTTGCACACCAATATAATTATATATATGATATTGTGGAATTAATTTAAGACATTATGTTTATAGCGGTCAGTTAATATGAAGTTGTCTGTCACTAATACGTGTAAAAGTAGCAAAATATGACACTTGTAATTATGATAGTGTACCTTTAAATTACTGAACGCTTTAATAATTATAGCCTTGAGCATGATAATTATTGCTGTCTTATAAACGGAAATCATTTCCGAGGAAAGACACTGCACGTTCTCCAAACTGAAGGCCTTGTACATTCGTCCGACTAAACATCTATTTCTGTACTTATCTGTCGTGAGTAGAACACCTGTTACTGACAATTTGATTGACAGTGAGTCGTTATGATCTTGTTAACTTCATTCACGTGGATGATGTTTCTTTGTTGCAGTACATTACTTGATTTAGTTCAGTAGGAATAAAAACTATAACATCGTTCCTTGAAATAGTTCATATATATATATATATATATATATATATATATATATATAACAAATTTTAAACCGAAT
>JAULBS010033222.1:0-24217 GCA_032355785.1 Symmetromphalus regularis
GACGTCCAATAGCCGATGATAAGATAAAAATCAATGTGCTCTAGAGATGTCGTTAAATAAAACAAACTTTACTTTTTGTCGTTAGGAAAAGGATTGTTTAACAACACCCTACACATTGTTTATTCCGCGGCTATTAGGTGTCTGACATAATTATAATATTCTGTTACACATGGCCTTTAGAGGAAACCCGATGCAGCCACATAGGCTACTCTTTCCGATTAGCAGCAAGGGATCTTTTATATGAGCTTTCCCACAGACATAACAGCACATACCACGGCTTTTGATAAACCAGTCGTTGACCACTGGTCGGTGTAAGTGAGACCGACAGTTTTTAATCACCGCGTCACCAAGGCCGGTTATCTGTCGTTAGATGCTTACCATCGGCTTCGTTGTTTTATCAAAATATGTCTTAATCTCCGTTCTGTACAGCTTTGAACACATTTGTGAAATTACTAATACAGATTATTAGTATAGCGGCTATTTGGTATACACTTTGCATTTAGACAGAAAGAAAGTAAAAAAAGTTCAATTATATAAACCCCTTTAATATCCATGCTTCCACTTTGATCACTGGTTTTATATGTACATATGAGCTATGGACTCAAATATAAATAAATGTAAACATTACAGCAAATATATGGATAAATAAAATTGTGCTTAACTTACCTTCTACATTATAAACATCTACAAATTCCTAAAATTCCTGTTTGTATTCCCAAAGAAGGGCCTTTTCCCCTTTTCTTTCTTTTTTCTTTCTTTCTTTCTTTCTTTCTTTCTTTCTTTCTTTCTTTCTTTATTTCTTGCTTTCTTTTTCTTTCTTTCTTTCTTTCTTTCTTTCTTTTTATAAAAAAACAAAACAAAACAAATTTTTGTCCATTTATAGCTCCGTACAAGAACCGTTCAAGAAACTATATTACCATATGTTCATCCTTATCCACTCGAGGTTGAGGTTTTTTTTTTTTGCTACGATTCTGGGAAATGTTGGTTATCATTGACTTAAAACAACTATTTTGTGATAAAATGTTACTGTTGGCAAAATGCCTTTTCTAGCTATGGCCATGCTTAGTATTGATAAGTCTCTAGTCAGCATATTACTGTCAACCTGAGTGACTTAAAGTGTCACGCCTTCATTTTAGCACTTCGGTAGTACTAAAAGGCCATCGACCTTATAACACATTGCGAACTCGTGTGTCCTAATTTATTTCATGTGTCGTCTGGTGTGAGTGATTTAAACACTTAAATGTTACAACTTTCATTTAACGTCAAACCTAAAACACTGCTGCGTCGGTAAAGTGGTTTTAATTTAGCATACGAGGCCACTATGTCGTAGCGCGGGAACAATCGATGTGGCAGACGACAATTCTGAATGCATCTACGCAGTGCCGGATTTATAAGGATGCAAAGGGGGCAAATGCTCCGCACCCCACCCCCCCCCATGCCAAAGGGCCTCCCGACAAAGGACTTCCTTTATAAAAAATTATTTTAAAATTAGTTTTATTCATTCATTTTAGTTTAAAAGAATTTTATTTGTCACGTAATTTAATTTGTTGAGGGACCCCCGAACGTGAGGTGCCCCAGGCCAGAGAGAGAGAGAGAGAGAGAGAGAGAGAGAGAGAGAGAGAACATGGTTTGACGAGGTTATGGATATGCCAACAGAACAGAAACAAAACTGATTTATAACTGAATAATGCGTATTATACACTAACTGTATATTGATATGATGGATCTAAAAATAGATCTTGTGTTTAATAGTCTAGTCTAGACTCTAGATTGTCCAAGAGAAGGTTATTTCGTACAAATATCTGTTATCGTATGTTGACCCACTCTGGAATGCGGTTAGGGTTAGTCTTATACCGTGATTGTATCTATCTCGTGTTCAAGCCCGATGTCCTATAAACGCACACAACCCAGAACAGATGTTTTTAGATTTTAAAACATCGGTCCTGATTCCGAGGATAACCAAAAGAAACAATGAATGCGTCAAAATGCATAACGTTTGACAAAGACAATCAAAGTGCTTCATACATCACAGCAAATCTCCATGCTGGTTACCTTCCATAATAACACATTTTGTAATATAACAACTACGTGTACATGTATATGCATGACCTACTGCAAATACGCAAATATACTAATACTAACCATACTCATGAAATAGCAAGACAAAGAATAAATTAACAAAGTAACAAATCCTTATCCATGTCCTTGTGTATTGGTCCATGCCACGTACCTTGGCTGTTTCCAGTAAAGCGCATTTTAATCTGTCTCCAAACAAAAATAAACTATTGGTCCATGCCACGTACCTTGGCTGTTTCCAGTAAAGCGCATTTTAATCTGTCACCAAACAAAAATAAACTGATAGTGCTAAGGATATTCTAAACAATATTACCATGGAAAAAAGAAAAAAGAAAATAAAGCTGTATTTATTTATTAGACGAAATATGATTATAGTATTAATGTAATATTTATTTGTGATGTGGTCTTGTCATATTAAATAGGACGCAGTAAATTGACTATTTCATCTAACAGGGTCTAGGTACGCATTTAAGTTCTTACCAGGCATGTATCTATTTTGGACGTCACGTGGTCTTACCCGAATTTTAAAGACATTTTTTTCAGATTTTTATTTGCCAAAAACTATTGTTTATAGACATACAAAACAGAATAACAATGAATACATAAAGGCACAAGCTGTGCAGAACTGAAATACAAAACTACAGTCCGGGAAATATGATGACGTTAAACAAGGACTCAGTACGATTGTAAAGGTCAGTTGTGATGAAATGTTGATGTTTGTGGATATAATTTTATTCAATTCTTCTTTTTCTTTTGTCTCTTCTTCTTCTTTTTCTTCTTCTTCTGTTTGGTTTCAAATGCTCCAAACATAAAGTTAAACGAGATATTCACTATTACATTTGCTTCTGTTAGTAGCGTTCAGTTCAAAATGACAGTATTGTGGTGTGCGGTTTCTTGTTTTGTTGAGTATACTGTCAAGAAACTTTCAGAAATAACTCTGGATAAAGATAGAGTTATTACGAGCTCTTGTCTAAAATTGCCGTAATACATGCAGATAAAGACAGAATTACGCAATGTATCCCCTGTATTTTGATACCTCTTCTATTTATAGAATGATTTATTTGCACTGTAGATAGAGCATGAGACTGCCAATTGTATTAGGTTATTCTTATCTCTTTTGAGATAAATTGGACCTCTGGTTATACAATACATGCACTGCCAAAAATACGCTGCTTCGGTCTGACTTTATAGTCAAAGAAAAAAAAAGCTAAGCGGATAACTATTAATGTTCACAATGTCAAAACGTTTTTGTTTAGTTTTCTACCAAGAAACGTTTATATGAAATTAATTTATGAAGATAAGATTTAAAAAACATATGTTTCTAATTTATAAAAAAGAAAGAAAAGAGAATGTGGCCGTTTAGATCCTAAAATCCGCTGCATATTCTTCAAACGTCATCATAATTATTGCAACGGTTTATATCCAATTTATGTTATTATTTTACGCACTCAAGCCATTTTCTAACATTACATACACCTTGCTGTCTCTTGGCGGCTGTAATCGATCCTTCTCAGTAGACCCATTTGCAGTTTGGACTATTTTCCGTTCCAACCAGTGGTCCACAACTGGTTCATTAAAAGCCGTGATATGTGATGTCCTGTCTGTGGAAAAGTGCATATAAAAGGCACCTTATCTGAAAGAGTAGCCTATGTGGCGGCAGCGGGATTCCTCTAGAGAAATGTCAGAATGACCATAAGTATGACGTCCAAAAGCAGATAATAAGATAAAAATCAATGTGCTCTAGAGGCGTTGTTAAATAAAACAAACTTTACTTTTTTCAGTTCATATTATTATTTTATGCACACAAGCCATTTTCTAACATTACATACAATTTGCTGTCTATTGGCGGCTGTTGTAATATTAGACACTAACGTTCTAAACCTAACTTAAATTGACAGTGGTGTTATAATTATGGTCTAGTCTCCAAACAAGGAAGTAGGGAAACAACAACGTGAATGAGCTCATGGAGGCAGGCAGTAGGTCAAATTTGTTTTGTTATCATTCCATTCAGTAACCTCTCTACACGTCATCTGCAGATACCGTGGTATGAGCTGACGCCATCAGCTAGGAAAGGATGGGTGATGAGAGAAAAATAGAACTCGCATAGTTGAGATAAAGCCATGTACTATATTTAGACTAACGTTCGTTTTTATTATATTAGCTATCACATTTTAAAAATTATTTTATTTACTTAAAATCTAAAGCAAATAATTAAATATAAATTTTAAAAAATAATAATTGAATGGATAAATAAATAAGTTAATCTTAGGTGTGGAATTATAACTTTAGTTACATCTGGTAAAAATACACGAAAGACGTCAAAACCAAAATTCAATTCAAGCGTTTTTACTTATATGTTGGGTTACCTTTTGACAATTTTACACGTATTATAATAATAAATAATAATAATTAAAAATAAAATAAAAACAAGAGATTTTAAACCACTGAAGACTTGTTAAAATATAATACAAAACAAGTCAATTTAGATCTATTTCATCCTTTTTTACGAAGATATTTCAAATAGTTTGTAAAACTTTGCTTTGAATAACCGGATAATAATGGATAAACCTGAGTTAAATATATAAATAGTAATAATTTCTTAAAGAGGTCACCTCACCGTTTTCTGAAGAAGTCTTAAAAAGAAATTACTGGAGAAATTTTTAAATTTAGGATGTGTTTCTTCACTTTCTGACATCATACTGTCAATTTCAAAGTAATCCAATTAGTTAAAATTAATGGATTTGATATTACTCGATTCAGTGAAAACTGATGCTTAAATATGAGAAAAGAGTAGCAAATGTGGTTGTAGCGGGATTCTTTAGTTGAATGAGTGCAATAAATACAATATAATTAAAACCTAACAGCCGCCGTTAAATTACTAGTGTCAATAAACACATCTATATCGACTTTAGACGTCACATAAATTATTCCCAAACAAATTTATCGTCTGCGCAAAAAAATAAAAAATAAATAAATACCCAAAAATAAACAAACAAACCTCTTATTGCTTTTTTTTAAAAATATCTGTTAAGATTTGACTGTAAAAATAGATCTTTCGGCACCACCTGTTTTTTTCTTGCGTATTTATTCTTAATTACGTCACAACATGTGGTTTTCAGGTTTTACGCCAGGAGATGCGCGAATGAGAAGGTCACGTCTTCATTGGAATGTATTATTGCGCAAGTGACGATCGTGCCACACGGTGTATAGTGAGTGCGTATTGTGTAAGTTTTGTATACGGTGTACACCCAGAAACTTGCAATAAATGTTGGGTGCGTTCTCGCACGTGGAACTCGGCAGTAAAGGAGTACTATACGATCACTGCGTACGTTATACTGAGCACGTCTTACAAGATATCGTGGTCTGACGAAATCGCGAATGTTTGAAGTTAGATTTAATGTTTGTAAGCTGCCTCATCACGACATCGATATCCAGCATACAATATAGCCAATCTCTGTGAAGAAAGGCACGTAAATCTCGCGTCTGTTTGTCTGTCTGTCTGTCTGTTGATATACCAGTCGGTGTGTCTGGACTATAACCTAGTCTTGCCGGCCTGCCATTGGCGTAGCTTGGGTCTTTTTTTCTAGTGAGGCAATGCTAGTTATTTCTCGTTTTTTAATCAACTTTTATAATATTAATCATATTAAATTTTTTTCTGCAAAATAATCTAGTGAGGCAGTTGCCTCTTTGCCTCAATGGAAGCTACGCCACTGCCTACCTGTCTGGTGGTGACTGCGTTCTTTTTTCTTCTTTGTATGTGTCCGTACGTACAGACGTGTGCGTGTGTATGTGTTTTTGTGTGTGTGTCTGTGTGTTAAGAGTGAGCGCATCAACATCTAACTTTTCTTTAATTATAGTTTGTAGGACAGGCAAATGTAAATTGCATTTTTGTATTTTCATGGTATAAATAATTATAATGTTTTATGTTCATAATTAACCAATTTATTAGGTTCATATTTACAACCCCTGAAATTTCCCTCAATAATCGGCAAAAACCGTGGATAGTTTTTCATTCTCCGCGGTACTTCTTTTACTGATGACTAAATTTGTTTTCAAGGTGTATTTCTTTTCTTATTACATTGTATTAAAAATAAAGAATACTTTACGCTAAAATTGCCGTGGCAAAATGCCATGGACACTATTTCTCCACAGCATCTATTTTACCATGGATAATTTCTTAATTTTAGGAGTTGTTATTTAAAAAATTTAAAATCGACAATGCCTTGATTTGCTCCATGTTTTGAAAAACGTGACCCTAGTCTGAACTGTTGATATCCTTTTACGTCAAATTCCCTAAAGTCAACGAACTTTTCATAGACGAGGACGCACAGCGCACATTAAACGTTCACCTTAGTCACTTGAATTAAATATTCTATAACCCAGTCCCACTGACCTAGACTCCTAGAATATTCTCGTCCTCTGCACTAGTTCAAATGTTTACACTGCATCAAACAGGGTCGTCTGCTGTGAACGAGCTGGTATTCGTGAATCGAACTCCCACTGCTGGTGTTCTTTTACTTTTAAATATATGTAAGGCCGGATTTAGACTATCGAGTACAGGGGCCCCCCAACAGAAATTAAATTTCATGACAATTTTATAATTATTAATTTTATTTAATAAAGGAAGTCCTTAGTCTGAGGCCCTTCTGGTGGTGAGGGAACGGGGGGAGGGGGGGCAAATGCGCCCGTTGCTCTCTTATAAATTCGGCCCTGGCTAAGGTGTTCCTATTTATCTTTTTTTTTTTTTTTTTAATATATTGATCGAGTTACACAATGACAGATTAATTTATACATTATGGAAAACATTCCACTCCACACACGCCTTGTTAGATTTACAATGATATGATATGATATGATATGAGAGAGAGAGAGAGAGAGAGAGAGAGAGAGAGAGAGAGAGAGAGAGAGTATAAAAGTATACTTCTGTATATACATAAACCAAAGTGTTCTGTTTCTAGTAACATCCAAACAGTTGGAAAGAGGGGAAGGGTGAGGGAGATTGTGTTAAGAAATTTAATAGTCAAAGGAGTGGTCGAAAGTAATTTCTAACTATAACGATATGAATAAATTGGTTGACAAGAGGTAGCACATAATCATAGATGATTCTCCCTTGGATCCGCCATTGATATCTTCATTCATAAAGAGCGTTGCACATGGCTAACCAACCATGCCTCCCTCTATAAAAGCTGTGTCTATTTTGGACGCATCGTTTTCAAATATACATTCATGTGACGATGATAAAAAGGTTTTATTACCTATATAGCTTAAAAACCATTATAAATATTTAACCTTGAGAAAAATGCTAGAGGTTTTCTGAAGGGTATTCAAATTCATAAATCGAGCATCGTAGAAGGTCGTCGCTAGGTGAACCAAGGGATACAACAGAAAGGAAACTACACCAGTATATCAGCAATATTTTGAAAGAGAGCGTGTTGTGAAGACCTTTACGACCAGTTAGTGGATGACCATTCTCAAGGATCATACAGATTCAAAGAATTAAAGAAAACTAGATGACAGAAGGATTGCATCGTTCGTGTAGGAACCCATCTCATACTTCGAACAATCTAAGGATTTCGGCCATTTTATTTTCTCACCGAGCCTGAAAATATTTTTATTTAGCTAAAAAAGGTTTTTTAAATTTTTTTTATTAGTTGTGCCCCAAAAGGTAGTGGACCAATGCCCCCACCGCCCACCTCTTTACTCTGTGGTGGCTGATGAAAGCGAAATTGCTTGTAAAATTTAAGATTTAAATTCATTCGAGTTTGGAGCTTTATAAACACTGGGTTTGATATCATCGCTGTTCTATTTTTTAGTACAAACCCTCACTTAATTGTCTATATTTCCTCTGGTATGCTAAGATACGTTTTAGAACATGATACAAAGTGATTCAAATTAAAAGTCGTTGTTTTGACCTCCAGCTAACCCCTGACTTTGTCACTAATGTGTTTATAGAATGATGGTCAGCTATTCTGTACTTTGTCAAACGATACAATTAATTTGTTTCTGCTTGACCTTGTTGTTTGTAAATGGACATGTCGTTAAACGACAAAATAAACCCCATGTCGCGGACTTGACGTTAATTGACGTATCACTAAATTACCACTAAACATACGTATACCTAAACTGAACGGACGCTAACACACTGAGATATAATGAAGATAGGAGTTTCCTTCTAGAATAGTAAATATTGATAATTAGTGCAACTGATATATAAAGGACCGAAAGGAATAAGAATCAGATACCAATACATGATGGAAATGAAAAATAAAGTATGGAGTAAATCATTTATATCTTGGATTCACTCAAAGACGCTACTTTAAAAAAAAAAAAAAAAAAAAAACGTAATTTAATTAATTGATTTATTTTTCTAAAATATGATGTCTTTGGATCGTTCTTCTTACTTTTCTAGTACAATTCATTTCGATTTAATACTCGAGATCACAGACTGGATAACGTAAACAAATAATAATAAAAAAAGTAAAATAAAATAAAAAATAAAAATCCAACCAGTAAGAAAAATAAAAGAAGAAAATTAAAAGGTACGCATTGAGTATATTATCAGAAAGTATGTTACAATAGTTAACAAATGAGAAAGCGTCTTTAAAGAAATTTTTCACGGGATTTTCCCCCCCATATTCATCAGTTCTCTGTCACACATGAAAGTTGAAGTATTTGTGCAGTCTGGAGACGTTTGTACAGCGATATATTCGTATCGAAAGTAATTTCTCACCACCACTAGAAGCAACAACCAACCCCCCCCCAAACAAAAAAAAACTGAAATAAAGAGACCACAAAACCCCCACAAAAAAAAAAAAAAAAAAAAAAAAAAAAAATAGAATAACGACAACAACGGTTTGTAATTTAGGGTAATATAAAAGAAACTTTATTTTTGTATACATAACTTATTTAATAAATGTATATTTTAAACTAAATGAAAAAGACAACGCCACTTTGTTTTACGGAGGCAACAAATATGGCGGCACCGAGAAGTGGCAGATGTATTTAAACTCTTAGATAACAGTTTGTTATTTCTTGAACATATGTATTTATTTATTTAACAACCCCCTAGTACAAAAGTAAACATCGGCTATTGGTGGAGGGGGGGGGGGGGTTGAAGATATGTAAATAACATACCAATTCATTAACTTGATTTAAAAAAAAATAAAAAAATAATAAAAAAAAATAATAATAATAATTCATTAACTTAACATTTCCGCTGACTCACATTTCGTGTAAGAAAGGTACTTATGATTCCACGTTTGTTTTGTTTTTCTTTACAAAATAATCAATGCATCAATAAAAGTATTACACCTGTTGCCATGGCAGCAAGATAATTATACCCAGCGGCTGTTTCATCCGTTAAGAGGATATTGGTAGAGTCTCGAGTCGTTTGTTCTTTCAAGATTAACGTTATTGACCACAAAGAAGACTATCATAACTTCCACTATCTTTCTGAGCGTTTTAGTCGATATGATATTACATGTATTTGTATTTCAATTCCAATAAAAATATTATTTTTTATTGTAAGGGTAACATGAAAACCAGTAGCGGATCCGGGGGTGGGGCTGTTAGGTTTAGGACACACCTTTTCTCGATTTTTAAATTATTTTTTTTACCCTTTTCAGAGTGGAAGGACGTGAAAATTAACCTTTTTCCCCATTTCTATTTACTCTTCACTTTTGGATCCCACCCCCTTTTAAGAAATCCACATTTGGACCCCCCTGCATCCGCGCCTGAAAACAATACAAGACCCTCCAAAAAGACTACCACAAACACAAAAATACTACTACAACAACAAACGTCGAAATTTCTAGAATAATCCGATCGATCGAGTGGTTCGCGCGTGGGCACGCGCCAGTTTGATTTTACGTAACTCATTTTTCCTTATCACTACATTTAGAATATTTTATGTTCAGGATCAGTTGAATGTCTGTTCTTTTATTAGAAGATTTTGCCATTTAACCATGAAAGCAATCAATAATTGTATATTCATCACTTATTAAATAGCTTATGCCAAATAAAATGGGTTAACGATATAGATATACAAATTAAATGTTGACTCATATATATATTATTAAAACATAACTTCATTAATATTACAAAACGTCAAAGTGGACATAAAAACAGTTAATATAAATTATAAAACTGTAATGAACTTTATTCGTCTCAGTTAAAAAAATATAGACAAATGTAATGCAGTTTTTAAAAAAATATACAAATGTAATGCAGTTTAAAAAATATATAGACAAATGGAATACAGTTTAAAAAAAAATATAGACAAAAGAAAGAAGAAAAAAAAGATGGTCATCATAAAATATTATTTTACAATATAATGAATGAATGTTTAATACCATATTATCACAAGCAGCAGCAATAACGACAACGACAACACAATTAAATATTTATGCAGTCATAATCCACAGATGATTAACGTGAAAGTTAATAAACGAATGTTTACTTCGATAAATAATAAGTACATAAATAAAGAAGCAATTAATTTAAGTAGACATGTTAATTAAAGCTATATAGTCAGTTATAGTCCGTTCTAACTCTACCGTGGTGCGACATTTTGCATACCTCTATTCAACGTCGTCTTTAAATCGAAACATACAAATCTTGTATGTAGCTAATTAATAAATATGAAGTAAATTGAAGAGAAAAATAGTTTTCGCTTTTCAGCTAATTAATAAATCTGAAGCAAAAAAGACAGACTAGTTTTCACGATGCAGCTAATCAGATTATCACAAGCGAGGACAAAAAAGAAAGAAAAAGAAAGAAAACAAACAGAAAGAAAATCACCAAAAAAAAAAAATATATATATATATAATAAACACCAACAACGAAATAATAATCATTATTGAAACGCTTTTAATTAATAAATAAGTTTGATGAAAACTAGATTACTGGTTTTCACTGTACAGGTAATTAGATTATTATTTTCGGAAAAAAAGATAATTATTACTGCAAGGCTGTTAATTAATTAGGTACATGTATAATTAAAAATGAAGATTGTAGGCTAGCCGTAGCCTAATCAATAGTAATCAATAAATGATTTTTAGTACAAGGTGTTCAAATATCTGGGTGGAATTTACAACAACATTTCATTTCCTGTTTACACCATTTTAAAGTACAATTCACACAGTTAACGTTAATAATAAGTCTACCAGTATCGATCTGACTATACCCTAATCAATAATAAAGATACCTATACGTAAACATCTCATATACGTAAATATCGATCGTACTCCTCTTTGAGTAAAGTCAAAACACAACTAGTAGCAACATGTAACAATATTTTAATCATGTACAATCTATACATCTTTTTAACGTGTGTCATTGTTGAACGTTCACAGTTTAAAGAATACCTTATAGAAACACAGTACTCGATATTTGATCAGAAATTTAATACCGTCTTACGTCTGCTACCGATTGACGTATTTACTGGTATTTGCATTCATAGAAGCCCCAGACATTAAAAGCTCCGTTCTAATAACTTGGCACACTGCCAGTGAGTAGATCACGTGGTTATTGATCTGGCCTCGGTTCAAGAATGTTTACAGCTAAAGCATTTGTAGTGACGGCTCTACGTCATGCCTCGCTCGCCCACGTCATTGGCTAGCATTGGCTATTCATGGTTCTCTAGACTTGTTTACGTTATCCCCCCACACCTTCCTAGAGTATTTCATGACATTTTGTATGTAAACATGACATTGAATTGTTGATAAATATAGAGAAATATTAAAGAAGTTACAGATTTACGTTTTTGTAATTGGATTACTGGAAATTCAAAATGAATCCTAAGGTAGGAAGGATTGAGTTAATTTATATATTATTGTTTAAACTACGACTCAGTTTAACGCGTGTAAGTGTGAACGTGTAACATTATGTGACGTAGTGTGTGTGGTATAATAATATTATTAAGTGTTTATATATGTATATTTATTTGTATATGTATATGTACATGTTTGTATGTGTATATGTACATGTATTATATTATTAAGTATTAAGTGTAATGATATGTATTAGATAGGTATGTGTGTATGTAAATATGTGTATGTATATGTACTATATACTATATTATACTAATAGTTAATATACTGTATACATAATATATTTATATACTGTGTATGTATACAGTGGCATAGTGTTTGTATGTATACAAGTGGCTATGTATCGTAAGTGTATCTGTCAAAATTTGTGCGCGCGTATATTTCATTGTTGCATATAAAAATATACAAAATGATTGGGCACAAGTTATCCAACTTACGAGGCCCTTTCCTAATTATATAATATAAATGGATAATAATAGCAGTAGTGATGGCGACAACAATTATGTTTTTCAAATTTAACAGTGAAAAATTCTAATAAAAAGGAAGAAACTGTAAGAACATTCGTGCTATAAATATGAGATAAGCTATAGATTAAGAAAGAAAAAAGAAGGGACAGAACAGTAATAATAAAGTTTAATGATATATTAATATATTTATTAATGATTTTTTTTTTTTCACTTACTATCTGAAGATGCCGCATCTTAATTCGTTTGAAAGATGTGTTGGATATTATTATTATTATTATGTTAATCAGTTAACCGATTAAATCGTTTTGTTTTTTTGATATATTTATGAACATGTTGAAATATTTGTTTATTTGTGTTATCATGTAATAAACTTTTTCCATTTAATAATAATTGCAAATTGACTGGTTGAAAATCGTTTACATAATTTAAAAGAATTTATCTTTGCTGCTCAAACAATTTACATTCAAAGAAATAATGGTAACTACTTTCAAAGCGATGTCCACAGATGCACGAATTTATTTGTTTTAAACATGAAAAAATATCAATAGTTATGTTAATATTTTTATATGAGGTTTTATGCGTTAATATATGATTATGTGTGTAACTCTTTATTTGTAAAGGTGTATTTATGTATGTCACTGTGTGTTTATGTGTGTGTGTATTTATATTTGTGTATCTGTATTTATGTATAATGTTTATGTGCGTTTGTGTTTATGTGTATAAAATATATTTATAAATGTTTACATGTATTTATATATTTGTTTTTCTATCTGTAGATTATGTTTGCGAGTGTCTCTACGTATATGTGTGTGTTTATACATGTTTTTTATTGTTTGTCTGTTACTCTCTCTCTCTATCTGTGTGTGTGTGTGTGTGTGTGTGTGTGAGTGTTTGTTTATGTGTCATATATATGTTTATTTATATGGCTTTGGTTTTATGGTTTTAAAATGTATTTATGTTTATCATTATGTGTTACTATTTATACTTGTTTATGGATGTTTACATTCGTTTCTGTGTTTTAAAAATATATGTGTCAAAAATATTTACACGTGTATAGATATGCGCTAAAATTTCTGTATGTATGTCTATTTATGTACTAATCAGTGTGCATGTGTGTTTATATGTATTCAGGATTGTACCAAACATTTTCAGCTACTCAGCAGGTAACCCAGCATTTTATCAATTTTAATAATAAAACACACTCCGTACTAAAATTTCAAAAATGAATTTCAATGTATAGCAAAAAAACTAAGATATTTATGAGACTTGCTATTTTTTTCATTTTAGATTGAGGCGCTTGTTAAAGGCTTCAAGCTGTCCACCTTGACCTACAAACGTATCATGAATCTGCTCGACGCGGAAATGAACAACGGACTGACCAAGCAGACCCATCACGTGGCAGACATCAAAATGTTCCCCACGTTCGTCAGATCTTTACCCGATGGAACAGGTAATATTGTTCTACTAAACTCGGGATAGAATGTGAATTTTTATATAAAAAAAGAGATAATTCTGTTATATTTATTATTGTTTTCAATTATTATATATTGTTTGTTTTTTATTTGTGGGTTTTTTTCGGGGTGTTTTCCTGGTTTGTTTTGTTTTTGCCTAGTCAGGGTAATATTGTTTTGACAGTAATCAATTAAAGCACTTTAAATAATTATCTTATGTTAGAGCGTAAGTTATTTTATTATTATTATTGGTATTATTATTATTATTATCTTGTTCGTATTTAAAAAAAAAAATCAATGGTTGAAATATCTGGAAAGATATAGGACTTTCACTTAGTTTTACTTCAGAAACGACCAAAACACGGTAATGTAAATGAGTTCATATGCACTGATTTAAAATAAATATCTTCGATTTATTTTCAAACTATTATTTTGGTTACCGACACTGACGTAACCGAAGATTTTATGGGGGTGGGGGGAGAGGAAAGAAAATTAGTTGAAATGTAGACTTGTACAAAAACATACAAATGATCAGTTTAAATAACCTGTGCTGTGCTATTTGAACCTAATCCTGTTGAAAAGTAAACTTATACATAAACATACAAATTATCAGTTTAAATAACCTATGCTGTGCTATTTGAACATAATCCTGTGGAAAAGTAAACTTATACATCAACATACAAATTATCAGTTTAAATAACCTATATTGTGACATTTGAACTTAATCCTATCCCTTCTTTGAATACAAGTTAATCGTGTTAGGTGTTTAGGTTTATTTGTCATGTTTTACTGAAAACAACAGGTATCGATTATCGTACTGCGTATAAAGAAAACACAATGGTTTAAAAAGGATAAAGGGCATTACTTTTGGATTGCAATATTATAAGCTTTCACTCTTCGCGTAATGGGCATGCGTCGATTTCGCGCCATAGTTATTGATTAACGATACTGTAGAAACATAACTTGTATTCAAATATCGCAATAAATATTTATTGGTCATGTGGGCAGCATGACAGAGGAAACCAGTGGGAAGTTTGAAAAACAGAGAATTACCATCCAGACGATCGACTGCTTCGGATGAGGCCGGGGGTGGGAGGGGGAGGAAGGGGCGGAGAGGCACATTATGTCCATGTTACCACGTGTATGTCTGACTATGCAAATGCCAAAGAAATGAATGCTTGTAGGTGGTAGAGTAAGGGTAAGCGCACCTTCTAGTAGCGGATCCAGATTGATGACCACCCTCTTTTTTTTTACCTTTTCCGACGTAAATTTAACCATACCTCCTAGTCCTATTCAACCATCACATTTGGACCCCCCTTTCAGAAATCCTGCATCCGCGCCTGCCTTCCCACTGGATACGCACCTAAGAAATTCTATAAGGTTTTAATGTAATTGTAGATATATTTTTGGCTCCAAATGCTATAAATGCGCGCTTTATGCAATAGAAACCACTAGATGTTTGCTTATACCAAACAAGTACTTTGCAATTTGTTTCCTCCATGCCGCTGGGCTATCCTCTAGAGATACCATACTGTCCTTAAAAATGATTTACAAATATCAGACATATTTTTAAGTGGACCTGGATAAGGGGTCCTTCACAATTATCAACATCTACACAAGTGTACAAAAGATACACATTTTATGACCCTGCCCCCCCTCCCCCCCCCACACACAGTATACAATAAAAATGCTGATATTTTAAAATCATCTTGAATGTTCCAGTGTTGTCAGATGCACTACAGACACAAATAAATGTCCCCTAAAGACATTTTATTTTAACCACATTCAGTCTCATCTGCTATACAAGAAAGTTATTTTTTATTTATTAGCTGGCCTACCCTTTTTTTGAGTTTGTAGTTGTCCTTGTTTTGGTGCTTGAGCAGCTGGTAGCGTGTTGGATAACTTTCGACTGCTAATAAAAATGCGTGGTGATCGATATTTTAATATTTTTTTAGAAAGCGTACAGTGGGTCTTTCCCACTGCTCCCAAGTCCGCTTTGTACGCTTGTGAAAATGTTGATAGTTGTGAAAGACACTTAATTAATATGGTGTTTTCAGCAGTTATTTCCCTTGATCTGTTATGGCTCTGTTAAAACTAAAGTTTATTATTTGTTTTTACAGAATCTGGAAGCTTCCTAGCATTGGATCTCGGGGGTACGAATTTCCGCGTTCTTCTGGTACAGATTGAGAAGGGAGACGTGGACATACAGAGCAAAACCTACCTCATACCACAGCGAATTATGCTCGGCACCGGACAACAGGTAGGTCACGTGACATTTCCAGCAACCTATATTTCGTAGCGTAAGATCATACCACATTTAGCAAAAGCTATTTTCAAATATAAATTTATTAAAATATTTTTTTTTTACAAAATACATGAAATAAAATATAGCAGTTTATATTATGTAGAATACTTAATTTAACGAATGTACGGCTACTAAAATATTAGTTTTGAATTATTGATTTAAAAAAAAAAAAAAAAAAAATTAAATTTAAAAAATAATAATATTTTTTTTTTTTTTTAAATAATCATAAATACACACACACATATATATAACCCGAAAGTTCACAAAGTATTCCGGATTAGTCCATGACTATTGATTTTAATCCAGAGTTTTTTTTTGAATGTACGACTATCAAAATTTACCTTTTAACTAGTGTTTTAAAATGTCTATGACGAAATGTTTTATTTCTTGCAGCTCTTTGACCACATAGCCGACTGTATTGGGAAATTCATCCGCGATCATAACTTACATGGTCAAAAATTGCCTTTGGGCTTCACATTCTCGTTCCCATGTAGACAAGAAGGTTTAGCTAAAGCTAGACTTTCAAAATGGACGAAGGGGTTCCGCTGCGAGGGGGTTGTGGGTGAAGATATCTGTCAACTGTTACACGAAGCATTGAAAAGACGAACAGTAAGTGGAATATAGGTTGTAACACACTTATGCTTGTATCGCTATGTCAACAATTCCCCCCTCCATCAAAAAATAAAATAATAAATTAATAACCCCAAAACAACGTAACAAATAATTTATCTTCTTCCTCGATAACCATGCATTAGACGGGAACACCAGCTCCTCTTACAAATGCTGCAGTCCTTCTTAGGGCTGCCAGATCCCCATACAGCTTTTCTCTCATGGGGCATATCCTCGTAACAATTGAAAAAGCCCATTGTAAATGAAAATTGTGCTTGTAAAACAAATTCAGTTAAAAGCTGTTACTTTTTTAACGGTTAAGTTCCAGTCTTAGAAAGTTTGCGACCATTCGAATTTTAATTTAAAAAAAAATTCAATGAAAATAATGTTCAACCAGTTTATGAAGATAAAATAATCATAATGTAATGTGTATTATCATTATTTTAGTTTTTACATTTTCTTTATGAAAGGGGTAAACATTTTTAAATCTGCCATTTTTTTAATTACAGAACACAGATGTTGAGATTATGGCCATCGTTAATGATGCTGTGGGAACATTGATGTCTGCTGCCCATGCAGACAGGGCGTGTCAGATTGGACTTATTCTAGGTACGTGTACGTCATCTACAGCATATAGAGAGGTGGAAGCAAGGAGTCACTTTGTCTGACAGTATAATTTTCTACATTTTCATATTTAAAAAAATCCAACATACTCCCCCACCCCCGACTCACCCCAAGAAAGTATATTTATCTATACTGATAAAACTTATTAATTCATAAACTATTTGACTACAGCTATTTTGTTTAAATGGTATTCCATGCAACAAACAAAATTTGAAAATTTTATTTATTTTATTTTATTATGTATTCTTCTTTGCTTATTTACAATGAAAATCAGTATTTACGCGTAATTGTTATTTATAAACTGTTCGAAGCTTAAGATATTTTAATATATTTGCTGTTAAAAATGTTCATTAATAGTATGGATTATTTTATATTTTCAGGTACTGGTTGTAATGCATGCTACATGGAGAAACTTGACAATGTTGGATTGTGGGATAATTCAAATACAGATAAACGCCACCCTAATCAAGTAAGTTTTAGCTTTAGAATTCTCTTATTGGAGCAGTATATTCATATATCATTTAAATTTATAGGACTAAATATTCACTAATTTATATCTTAACAGCATCTTAAAATTTAGATTTATTTTATGACTTGTTATTTTACTATTTAATTTATTTATTATCGTAAGTAGAAATACCAAAAATTTACCGTGTGTGTACTTGTTTAGTATTACAAATGAAAATATATTCTTTATAAATATGTCTAACATAAATCACATGTACAATGTAATTTTGATACAACTGCTTTTATACTGAAATATATCTGGACCTTAGTTTGAGATCTTGCATATGACAGCCATTAACACCTAAACTAGTTAAACTAATGCAGGAAGTAGCAGCAAACATTGCTGTATTAATATAAAAGTGTGTCAAATTAAAAGACAATGTCAGGCTCTGATGGTGAATCAAACAAGCGGTTTATGACAATGATTGACATTCACAGGTAATTATCAACACAGAGTGGGGTGCGTTTGGTGATAATGGCTGTCTGGATTTTGTCAGAACAGAATACGATCGAGAACTCGACACATATTCCATCAACCCAGGGAAGCAGATGTAAGTTCCTAAATTCGTATAAAACAAGGGGATCATTTATTTTGAAAGAGGGTCGTTAGTGTTAAAAGTTTAATACTGAATGAGGTGGGTTGAAAGGATCTTGAAAATAATTGTAATAGGAGAAAAACAAATGATGGGAAAAATAGAAGATGGTGGTAAAAATATAAATTGGTGGTTAAAATAAAAGTTGTGGTAAAAATGAAAGAGGGTGCATTTTAATTGATGAACAATAGTTTCTTAGTGTGTGTGTTGTGTTTCAGCATGGAGAAGATGATTTCTGGGATGTACATGGGAGAAATAGTCCGACTCACTCTGGAACGTCTCACGTCCGAGGGGTTGGTCTTCATGGGGGCAGATCGAGACAGTTTACTCTTTGAACGTGGCAAGTTCTACACCAAATACGTGTCAGAAATAGAAAGGTAATCAGAATTCATTCAATGTATATTTAAATGTTTCTAATATACATATAACAATTAACCTGGTCTGCGTTCAGAACGAAATTGCTAGCTTCTTTACCATCTGAAATGTATTTTTTTTAATAATAGTTTTAACATTTTAATGGACAAACATTTTTAATTGGGAAAATAATTTTACATTTAAAGTGAATTTACTGGCAGATTAAAGAATGGAAATATCTCTTTACCAGACCAAATTGAATAGCTTAATTGAGAGATTTCATGGATATTATTGATGGATTGAACATTTATAATATGACATAGAATTCCGACTGCATTGCCTTTTACACCAGTTTATATGTTGATGAAATCTATTACTAATACTACTATTATTTTTCTCGATAACAGCGATCACGACGAGTTTTTCCGCAACACGAAGCAGGTTCTAGAGGAGCTTGGAATCGAGAACTTCACCACAGAGGACTGTAAGATCATGAAATATGTCTGCACACTAGTCTCTGCTAGGGCCGCCTTTCTAGCTGCTTCAGGTCAGTTTATAGAAGGAACGAGGTGTGCTTTAGATGTTGGAGAACGGAATTGTGGATTTTTAAATGTATAAAGGGGCGGATTAATTGATTGATGGATTCAGTGAATGGATTGAAAGGATGGATTTGATGGGTGGATGGATTGGGAGGTTAAATGGATGAATAATCTGGTATCTGTACGTCGTTTATATTCTGTATTGTGTAGAACTATCTTTAAACGTGACAACAGTTTTTCGTTCAGATTCATAATTGAAGTTTTAAACGTGTAAATGTACCGATGAATGTTCAGGCAAAGATGAATAGATGACTGCCAAAAACTAAAAATTATCAAAAAAGATTTTAAAGATAATATCATTACTAAATATTTATTAGGAGTATCACGGAGATTTTGAGACTTTAATTATATATTTTGTATCAACTGGGTGTTTTCAGGTCTTGCAACACTAATCAACCGCTTGAAGAAGCCGGAAATGACGATAGCCGTTGACGGGTCCTTATACCGCTTTCATCCTAGAATGCACAATTTGATGTCACTCAAAATAAAGGAGCTTATACAAAATGGCTTAAAGGTATGTACTCTAGAGCACAATAGTCAGATAATTTTTAACATATTTATAGCTGTTTTATAAGGTATAACTGTCTTTAAGCTTTAATAATATGCCCTTATACTATAATCATGTGATAGTTTACATTTGTTTTACAATAAATATGTGTGACTAAAATACTGTAAATTAAATTGTGCGTACTTAATACTATATTAAAATATCATATTAAAATGAATGTTATCTCCCTGATAAACAGAGAGAATTGAAATGGGTAAACTTCAAACATTCGCCACTAAAGTACCTACAAAATCCCCACTATTATTCCATTCCAGACAGTAATATTCCAATGCATAATTACAGATCACAAAATAATTGAATTTTTAAAGGTTAAAATTGTTTTAAGAATGTTATTATGTTTATTTTTTCAGTTCAAACTTTCCCTTTCTCATGACGGAAGTGGAAAAGGAGCAGCTCTTGTAGCGGCCGTCGCCTGGCGACTGCAGAATATCGCAGTGTGAAAATGAGGTTGCAATATTTTCTGAAAAGTGCTGTGATCATGTGCCAAGATGACTTAACATGGTGTTATTGTTATCAAGTGATAGGAACCATCGTGTATTGTGAACTGTTAAGTTTCGAATTGTAATCACGTGTTAACAATTTGGAATGAGGATATGCTCAAGTTATCATGTGATACTAATTTGGATCAAGACTATGTTCTAAATTGGTTCGTGATAGCAATTTGGGTCGAGAATATTCTCAGTTTATTACGTGATAACAGTTTGGATCTAGACTGCTCCATTTTGGCACGTGAAACCAATTTGAATCAGGACTATACCCCAGTAGGCTGTGACGTCACCCGGAGAAGCTGAAAACATGATTATCAGTGAAAAGAGAAAGGAACTGATGTAAATTTTTATTCAGAATGGCAGCATTATTTGTGTATATAGGCTTCACCCTGTGCTGATTCTGACAGCTTTTTGTCTCGGTCTATGCTGTGGGCATTACTGGATGAATACTCAATGCATTTTCCTGTTGCTTGGTAACCACATAAAATTCAAATAAAATAGAGACCCCCGGGAAGTATTATGTGCAGTTAAAATGCAGAAGTTATAATTGACCCTTACATCTTACGTGGAACTTTGTTAACATGATGGTTACATTGTTTTGTTTGTCTATCGATTTTTTATCTTTACACATACGATAATATAATTTAAACAAACCAGAGAGTAGAAAGTCTGTGATATTTGTTGAGCGTTTAACTTACTGACGAAATAGGCTTGTGTGTTGATCCTAGACTATGTACTTTGTACACTGTTACATGTGATTGTTTTGAACGGTAACTCTAAAATGTTTCCTAAGGTTTCTTGTTACTAATTCTAGTTCTCTTTAGATGAAATGTTGGCTATTCTTAAGTATGAAATAATCTCTGTGTCTTAAAAGCAGATTCTTCAAAATTTTACAGGAGCAAATGTTGATAAGAATATTTACATAAAGTGAAATATGTTAATTATGACCATACATTTTAGAATTTAACACTCAGAGTTTAGATGATGATTACCATGTTGGTTTTATATAAAAATAAATGTCGTCTGCTAAGTATGGAATGAGACGGTGCCTTAAAGACAGACGACACTGCCTTTATGGGAAGTCTTCTAGGGACATAACTGGAGTGCATCCATACCAATGGTTATTATTATTATTAAAAAAAAATTGTTGCTCCGAATTGGTAATGTTAGGATCAGACCAATTGCTGTTCTTCTGTAATTGAAGGTCTTTCATGATGTAACAGATGTTGTTTTTAAGAGCCTTACTGCAAGTGGCATCGAGCTTGATATATGTGATTTTTGTGTGTTTTACGTGTCTTGTTGTTAATGGGTATGATTCAACAATAATTTAAAGCTCGAGGAAGAAAGCTCCGTAAAAACAGTTTTAAGAAACGTTAAAATCAGTTACACGTCATACTTATTACAAATAAAAAAAATAGTTTGCAGGTATCTGGGGTTAGTTTGGGCAGGTAATATTGGGAACTCTTGATGTGAATATGAACCATTTGGATAATAGCCGTTTGTATTTAACACATTGCATAGAAATATGTCCGAGCATGAGCGTCAATGGTCCAATGGTAGAACACTGGACTCTCAAGCTGAAGACAGTGGATCAAAACCGGTTGGAGGCCAGCTCACTCTTGCTTATGTGTCAAAATTACCAAATGGGTGATATCCAATAGCTGATGATTAACAAATCAACGTACTCTAGTGGTGTCGTTAAACAAAAGAAACTATTTTTTTTTTAATGGGTCTGATTTTCTTGTAAACATGGTAGTCTTTATTCGCCATATTGCCGCTTTTCCATAATAACCATCCAGCTATATATGGGCTTGTTGTATACTGAAGCGATTTGTTTGTGTTACTGCACTTGTTGATTTTATGCACCTTTACGTAAATTTGTCTGACATGTTTGTGATTGTCTTTTTTCATGGCAGTTTTTGTAGAATCTCGTTAATCACACACAACTACCAAAATTGCTGTCTTTTTTATGAATAAAGTTAGTTTTTACAAGTGATATTGAAATAAGTATTTAATATATATTATATACTAGTATATATTTTTATCATTGTTAAATAAAATAAAACATGGTCTTTCATAACATATGTTATTAAACACGGCCGTCTTGGACACAGTACTAATCTAAGCCAGCCTGTAAGTGTGTTAAGTATTAAATTACTCACGGGTGCTAAATACACTGGTTATTGCGCTCAGTGTTAAACCCAATACGAACGTTGAGAACCAGTTAAACCGCTTTATAGTACCCGCGAGTACTTGGCCATATTGAACAATGAGGATATGTAACAAATTGGTTGGAATCTAGGTATGGGGAGGGTTACTTTCTCAAAGATGAAATACAAGGGAATACTAGGCAACCGGAACTGACACAGAACACAGAGAGAGGGAATGAAATTTCCTTTGCATCTAAACTATATTAAAGCGATTATAACGGAACTTTAGATGACTTTCCAAATGGAATGACTGGAATAGAATATTTTATGTATACACTGCTACGGAGGACAATAATGTGCTACAGAGGGTATTTTTACATATCGCGTTTTTTAAAATTAAAGATATCTTCGCAATTCATGACTACTATTTCGTAAGATAATCTATTTATAAGTATAGAATTAGTAGCCGTGGTTTGGGAAGATGTAGCTATGCGAGCGCAGCATTGGAGTGCTGTAAAAACTAAATATGTAATTCAAGTTTAACCAGTATTACAGATTGTTTTGATGTGCTTCATTTAAGATGGGGAGGGGGAATCGCTCTGTTGTTCCACTAAATAGGAATTTCAATGTTAAACACATCATATATTTAAAAAAAAGTTTATTAATGAGTTTTAACAACCAGTTCTTCAAATACTGAGACACACTTTTTATGAAGGTTGGACATTTCGATTGGGGACGATAAAAACAAAAAACACTCATAATAATACATAATATTTTGTAATTACTATATACATACGAAGTATTGAATTATACTGTTTATGAAATTATGTTTGAATGTTTTTTTAGGAATGAGATTGTTATCATGTGCAATTGTTATTTAATGAATGCACAGTGTTTGCAAGGGCGGATTAAAGATTTTAAATAAGGATGGGATAAAAAGAATTTTGAGTACACTTTCACTTTCTGTTTAGACATCTTGAGTGTTTAAGTTTACCGTTTGAGTAGGTATAAACTTTGGTTGGCAACTATTATTCCGTATTTATATTATAAATAATCATTATATGTAATAGGCTTATTAGGTGTAATATGTCATCTGAAATAAACATTTACATTAATATTAATTAATGTTTCGTATTAAAAAATAACAGGGTTAGAAGGTAACGTTTAAGGGGTGGTTAGAGTATTTTCATTTTTGACTTAAAAACAATAAATTATAATTTGTTGGGTTCAAACTGTAAAGGGTGGAATGTGCACCCATGTACGTTATCTGGATCCGCCCTTACAATATGCTTTCTTTAACATAGGCATACAGTAATGGGTTATTTTAGGTACTAAAAAATTGTTTACTCTGTAGGCAAGTTAAACGCTACTATGTATATAGCCTGACAATAAACCTACATGTGTGTACAGTGACATCCGATAGAAAACACGAATTATATATTGTTACTATTGGACCACAACAGAAATAAATACTAACGAAATTATTTTATCATTGTGTTTTATTTTAATTGTTATGTTTAATATTCGAGGTGGGGGGGGGGGGGGGGGGGGGGGGGGGGGGGGGGGGGGGGGGGGGGGGGGGGGGGGGGGGGGGGG
>JAULBS010033223.1:0-10225 GCA_032355785.1 Symmetromphalus regularis
ACTAGCAAATTGCTAACCAATGTTAAAAAATGATTAGCAATTTTGGTAAAATGTGTAGCAATAATTTCCAACAATTCTACGTGGGCTACTTCTAGCAAGCTTTGTGAGAGTACATTGCTGAACTCTAACTGTGCAGTGTCATCAGTTTATTGGGATCATGGTATTATACATCGGAATATGTGTCTGAGATGCTTTGACATTGACAGACGTGTATCAGGTAGCATTGGTTCAGAGAAAAAGTGGTGTTTTGCTTTGAACAGATAATTTTGACTTGCAGTTCGGGTTTTTTCCATCGCAAATTGCGATGCGACACCAGTTATTTTGTGCCTTACTGTTAGTAAATTACACACGATCACCCGTAACGTTTACATTAAACGTCTTGTTCTTGATTAAGGTAGGTGTCAAAACAAGACCTTCAGCTGCATATACATCATAAATCTGTGATGAAAACAGTATTTATAAGTCAAATTCTTTTAACTGCTATGAAACTAATATTATTTCTCACAATATCTTTAGAAACAATGGACCATATACCAAAGTTTTTCATGTAGTTGTTTGAGGTAGAAAGTTTCATGTGAAAGATCCATTGTTATGATGTTTTACACAGTAATTTACATGTATGTAGTGGGTTTCTGTGAACCATACATGACAAATAACATCCATTTATTAACCACAGTACTAGCGAGTAATTAAACAAACAATCTTTTGTCTTACAGAGAACAACAAATGAAGTTAAGCCATTGGAGAAAATAACCACGCAGATTGTGCAGTCCAAAGTGGAAGTTAAGACGATAGAAGCCGAGCTAAAACCAAAGAAGACGATTGACATCTCCACTGTAGGGAACTACTTCCACGACTTTTGGCAGACCGTCGACACAGCCGTTCTTATACTCTTCGTCTGTTTGTCGATCTTCCTCTTGAGCTATGTTGTCGAGAAGTATGTCAGGTAAGAGTATTTCTGCTACGTCTGAGTGGGATGTAACTGAGGTAGGGCAGTCACATGAGGAACATTGAGTCACTGATTCTATTCTAAGTGATTTGCAACTGGTGTAATAAAGTACTTGCTCTCCTATTTGTGGGAAAGTATATAAAATATCTTGTTACTAACCAAAAGGCATAGCTTTTGTGATGGTTGGCCATGTGACAAATATTGTATATTTGACAACAAATAGCTACTTATGTGGTAGGGAGTTATGAGATAGTCCTTCCTTTTTCTATATCCAGGTTTTAAAAGAAAAGTGAAATGGATAGACACACACAAGCTCAATAAATGTAGTTTGAAATTATTAAAAACTTCCATTTTATGGTGTCTTGAGAGTTCTGACTGACAAAGTATAAAATAAATGATTTTTAAAATTGAAGACAAATTGAAATGATTTGTTATTACCTACATGATTTGAACACAAAACTTTGAATTCATCTATTTGATCGACGTTCACATTTTGATTACGTCATTGTTACTATCATAGAAATTCCATGTCGTATAAAATTTGACATTTTAACTAACTCTTGTTTTATTTTTTATTGCAGCCCAACCGACGTGTCAGGAGGTATTTCTAACTTCACGAGCTCGTTAATACAGAGTGGTATCAACAGTTTCAAGCACGCAGTTAATGTTACACTTTCTACATTGCAGTCTGGCACTGGTGCCATTAAAGATGGTTGGTCCAGAATCGTGAAACATTAAGCCAAGACAATGCATGACAAAACATGCTAGGAAGACCAGAAATATGTTATACTCATTGTCCATAGCATCAAGCTGAGGAGGTCTGTTGTAGTGGTCCACATAAAACAGCATTTAAGTACTAAACTGTGTCTTGTCGCTGAAAATGGTGGATACGTCAACATTTAAAACAAATTTTTAAGAATGCAATACTTTCCACGACTTTTTATTTATAAATGTAAATAGCCATTTTTTATCTTTGTCATTTATCATGGTATCTTGAGTGAATGATCTTTTTCTTTTTTCATCCATCAAAAAAACTTTTAAGTACCACCATTTTCATTAAACATTGACAACAATTGTACATGAATTTACAGTAGAATATGCATTAGGCATAATTTAGTGTTTTTATTATTTATTCCATTACAAATATTAATTAATAATTATATTTTTTCAATAACAAATCTGTATTCAGCCTTATATGGGTTCATTCAAGGAAATATTATTTATATAAATTTGGAATTTTTTAAAACAAAAATGTACGTATATATTTGTGTTCTGGTTATTTACACTTAAAAAGCACTAAGACTATTTTTGGGGGGTAACATAAAAATGTATTTGTATGGTAATTTCTATTGTAAAATTAAATTCATTAAGCAGTTATACTTAAAATTTGCAGTCTAGTATAACTATACATTATAGAAAGTACAAACAAAATTCAAAAGCTCTTTAGCTTTTTATGTGCTTCGTTGTTTCTGGATTAGATGTTAAAGTTAGTTTGGAAAATAGTAGTAGATGTTATTGTCTGCAATGGAAATTGTTATGGCTGGGCTTACAAAATGAAAAGGTAGAAGATTGGACTCTCATGCTGAAGATCCTGTTTCAAACCCAGTCGGAGGCTGATTACGTGTCAAAATTGACAAATGTTTGACATCCAATAGCCAAAGATTAATAAGTCAATGTGCTCTATTGGTGTCGTTAAACAAAACAAATTAAGTTTAAAAAAATGCAGAAATGAAATATAAGTCCTTTAGCTTTGTGATCAGTGATTTTCAAAATACACTAGCTGATCTAGTATATACACATTGGCCACAGTAATTATTTGGTGACCCTGTGGTAAAGTACATGCATTTATAATACTGGTGTATTTTTATATACTGCCACATGATTGTATTTTCAACACCTTGCATAGACAGATCCAAGAGTAGGGTCTTCAGGATCTGGACTCTCCTTTGGCATCTTTTTCTTCACTCTTGTTGTTTGGTTGTATCAAATTTTGGACACATACCACTCCAAAAATAAAATCTTTATTCTGTTTAATATCTTTGGACAATCCCCTTTTCAAAATTAATGCTTCTGTATGTGCTGTGGATTCCCACTTGGAATATGGAAACTTAAATATGGTGAGTTTTGGTAAACATTTAAAAAATAATCTAACATTATTACTACTGGCATTGACAATCTTTTTATTTGTTATAACAAAATTCAAAAACCCTGTGACCATTTTTGTTAACACGTCATTACACAAAAAATGGTTTAAATATTGAGGCTATGTATGCAAATATTGTTTCAACCAACTGCCATCATTTTGAGAAGTCTTTCTTTTTTGTACATAAGAAAACTGGCTTTGATGTGCTTTTAGTGGATATTTTTAATTTTCATTCTCTCATCCCATGTAACTTTTAGTTTGTGTAATTTTTGTATTAGTCTTGTAATTGAAAATAGTCATTTGCAGTTTGATTTTCACCGTAGATTTTATATCAGTATTGTTGGGCCATTTGTGTCAAGAAGATGTTCATATCTCTGGGCAGCATTCTCCACCATGTTTTTTTAATGTGTGTATATAGAGAACAAACGTAATTAACCATAATACTGATCTTTGAATGTTAAATGCCAAAACATGCTTTAAATTGTTTTTCATCAATCATCAAAGTATTGGATGTTTTTTTTTAAATTACTTTATATTTTGTGAAAACATTTTTATCCATTCGACATTGTACAGTACTTGGCTTGTAATGTGTATTCTCAGTTTTTGGTATATCGTAAATACTGGTAGTTTTAATCCTGTTAATCAAAGTGTGTTTTTATATGTCACATACTCGTTACCCACCATTCCTTTAAAATGTGTATGATTAATCATTTTTATGAATGTTACAAGTTGGCAGTGTTATGTGGACCAAGTTGTTATAAATATATGTTAGAATGTCTCATTTGTTAGATTTGCTCCAATCTCCACAATCTCCTCGATTTGCTCCATTCTCCTCATCTTTGGTATTTATTTCAGGAAACGTCATCATCAGTGCTAAAATGAACAATACTGCTGTTTGTTTCTTCGTGTTAATTTATTCTAGTCTGAAATCACTGTATAGCTTTAAATGTTTAAAACAGCTATTAATTATTGAACGAGACAAAAGATAAATCACAAAGTATTGTGTTGACAATTTGTCCTGTTGCACAGATTTTTTTTATTGATTTAAGCCATACATTATTTAATTTTTAGCCTATTTGAGGTTCATAAATAAAGCCCAAAAATTAAATACTTTGGTCTAAATGCATTAAATTTTATACATTGAAGTGATTGTATTATTTCAAATAATTATATCGCAGATTTAAATATATTGTTCTAAAATCCAAATGTTTGTTTTCTTAAGATCGCTTGGACTTGGCTGCCGGTGGCCATTTACCCATAATTGGAAAATATTTACAATGAGATTACAATCAGGCCTAGCGAGAGAGCCAGGGTGGGTGGGGGTGGGTGGGTCAGCTGGGGCAAGTGTCCCAGGGACTTAACGTCAAACGGCCCATGAAAAAACTTAATTTAAAATAGATATATTCGTGACTAACAGACTCACATCACCAGGGGACCATTTGCAGCACCCAGCCCCCCAGGACTACCACCACTCTCGATGTTCCTGATTACAATGTCTGTCAAAGCAGTATTTAAAGCAGTATTGTGGATGTTTCTTCATGTATTTGTAACACATTTTTATTTAAAGAACTGCATTTAACTGTGTCATTTGTCACATTTACAATTTTCATACCTGCAATTTACTCCACAACCATCAGTTGTTAAGCTCAGTATTTTGTCATTAGATCAGTTGTCATTCTCGATAGGATTCAGAATTTTGTGTTGTAATCTTAGTGATAGGGGTGCAACAATATGGCTAAAACCGTATTTCAATACTAGTATATTGCGATACAGCAAACCCATATTGCAAATACATACTGCAATAGAGTTTGATTAATTACCAAGATGTGATAAAGTCGTATTTTGATACTGTCATGCTAATTACTAAAAATATCAGAGAATATATAGACACAGCAGATTTTTGTTTTAATTAAGTTTAACTTTTATTTAAAGACAACTTACTGGCATAGTCATAAGTTTTATGATATAATCAGATGGAAACACATATCACGATATATCGTGGTACGTATTGTGCTCGTCTAGTATTGCAATATAACAGTATGTTGTTGCACCCCTACTTAGTGATATTGTAATCTTAGTAACATTTACATACGTGTAGTTACATAGTCTAGTTTTTCATACTGGCACAAGAACTATGCACTTTTCAAAATTTACTGTTAATGTACATGTACATTGTATTTTTGACTATGGACGTTAATGTTTGATCCTGAGGGTAAAGTTAGCATCATGCACATCGTCAGTCTTCATGACTATGTCTCCTTCATACTTCTGTCAGTAACCATGAATGTATCCATTAGAAAATCTTAAGTATTAAAAGGTTTATCATGTAAATAACTATCTTAAGGGACAAGAGGTGAAATGAAAAATTAAGACATTTTTACATACAATTAAAGAAACTGGAATATGTTCATGTGGTCAAATTAAACGCATACTCCCACGGACCCTTGACCTAATTAATTTCCAAACAAAGAATTTATTTCAAATATAAACATTTGATTTGTCTATAGAAATACTTCATTCAACTACTTACATAACAACCGCATCTCGCTTATTGTCAATATTTTAAAAATAATAATGAATTATGCTCATGGACAATAAATCAAAAAAGAAATAGCATTTTTTTTCCCCGTTGAAGGTGTGATGTATATATTTTGAGTCACTTGATAGGTATTCCTCTATTAGCCGTTATTTTAAAACTTCTGAATGTTGCTGCAAAAGCATTTCGTATCAATTTATTTTGCCCCAAGAGGAGATATGATCGATTCGACATGGAATTCCCTATACTATGGTTCAGTTAACATGTTTTGTGTGATATGAAAATGAGATCTGGTATAACAAATGCATGTAAATTTCATTCGTAATCAGAATTTAAAGCACAGAGCCCCTTAAATTCCATGGGACTATGCCTTTAACTTGTCTAAACCGCTTTCTCGTGGGACAAGATTAACAAGTTGGTTTATGCATTACCAGGGATTTATCCAGGACTTTTCACCAGGGTCCTATATGGCTGAAGGGATTGGGCAAATTACATGATTTTAGCTATAATTGGGAAGGTTTTTTTTTTACACCACTCGCTGTCAGTGGTTCTAGAGATTATGCGAGAATTATTTACTTTGTAAAATTAATTTATTGCAACGGACATGATTACTCAAATATTTATTAACCAATTTATAGTCCAGAAATTAGGAATTTTCAGTGCCTTTGGGAAGGGGCCAATGTTCAGTGCTGTATATAGCATGGATAAATCCCAGAGTAAGATAATAAATTGGACAGTATTGTGTTATAAAGAATATGAAATTACCTTTATAATTTTTTATTTACGCCATGTATATGAAGTGGGTTTTTTCCCATATTAAATTAATTTTGTATCTTGTGTAAACCCATTTTAAATTAAATAAAAAAGAAATTAAGTTTTAACCTGCATGTTTAGACACTGGGTTGAATTTGCTGAGCCTGTATTTGTTAAACACAGGTGTTTAAGCACTGTTACACACGTGTAAAAGAACGGGCTTTGCAAGTTTGTGTATGTTTAACAAGCAGGATTTATGAAGTGGGAGTGTCCACGTGATGAGTGAATAGGACTGGGGGGAAATGGTTAATTTTCACTCGTTCCACTCTGAAAATATATATAAACTAAAAAAGGGGTGGGGTCCTGACCCCTTGGATGCGCTACTGTTTAGTGATTGTTATCTGCTGTATACATATTGACAGAGGGTATTTTGGAGTGACATGACTGAAGATTGACAATACTATTTTAAAACGTGTATTTTTTTCAAAAGTATTTTTATCAGATAGAAATTTGTAAATGGCATATTGTTATAATGTTCTATTTTTTACCCAACACTAGTTAAAATGATAATAAACCTTTTTGTACTTGGCTCGTACCAATGGATTTTTGGTTTTATTTGTTTATTTTGTTTCAGAACGTTTCATAGTCTTTGATAACCAACACGGTGTTGGATGTACCACACATGTTAAGCGTCCGTATGAGGTACAGTAGGTCGTCTGATGGATCACCTTCAGTACACCCACTGAGCTATTTCTCATTCCAGCCAGTAGTCCAAGATTGGTGTAACAAAGGCTGTGGTATGTGTTATGCTGTCTAGATCTGCTTATATTCATATACAACCAGTTGTAGAACCGTACACTTTAATTTCTACGAGATCTCCGCTTCCGCACCTGGAAGGTCTTCTGTTTCCTGCGTTATAATGACTTCGGATCTGCTCCTCTGGTTTGTCATTGCAGTTTCCATAGCAGTACTATTCAAGAAATTTACGTTGGCAGCGGTCTATGCATTCGTTTAGGGTCAATCTGTATCCACAAAAGCAACCGCAAATCCGCTCTCTTCGGAAAACGTGCAGCATATGACCTTGACCGTGGGCGTCAACGACGGAACATTTGTAACTGAAATAAAGTAAATTAGATACACACGAACACAATCATGGGCGTAAATCCGGGGGGGAGGGGGACACCTCCTCCTCACTTTTTGGACGGGAATGGGGGGACGCCTATGTAATTATTCCTTTTTGCTTAGAAAAAATGGAAATTTCAATGAAATTAAAATGCCTAAATAATAATCTTTACCAGTATTTTCTCTTTATTGTATCAATGTAACAGTTAACCATGTTGTCTCAGCGCAAATATAACGAAGTACACAGGGTGTCTATAATTGTGTGGAGGCAGCGGGATGGTCCGTCCCCCCACCTTCAGGAACGGATTTTCGCCCTTGAACACAATGAATTTTGAAAACAAGGCGTCTGTTGGATCACCATACTAGCCATTTTGAATTCCCATTGGGTGTGTTTTTTTGGAGGGGGGCGATGGAATTTGTTTTTAATACGGTATAACATTTTGATAAATTACAAGTTTTAATATAAAATGTTCAATAATTAAACATCACAATAAAACCACCCTTAAACAAACAAATATTTCTGTTATTAAAAGTTTTAGTAACATTTGTTTGTTTACCCGATGACTTCCATCGACAGACCGATAATCAAAATAAGTCCTTTTACCCTATTCAACCTGTATTAACAGTAATTAACTACGGTAAGTATAGTATAGATAGATTCCGACTGGTTACTGTTGTGTTACGTTTTCTCCCATTTCAAACTATATTTAATTGTTTTGCGACCCCCATAAATCATTACATTGAAACGGGGAATCCTCTTCGGAGACTTGGTATTCTGTTTCTTCGATAACTAAAGTTGGTGTCACATCGGGCTTACACGCAGGTAAAACGCATAAGTTTGCCTGGACGAAGGAAAGAGATCAAACGCAAGGCCGCAGGAACGCTTGTGACGGGCTGTGGACTATCGATTTTGATGGCCACGAATTTGCTAGAAGGTTTCGGAATTTTTTTTGAAATACAAATACTGGAAAAACGATTTTAATGACTTCTGGACAAATTATTGGGGTGGTGACCGCTATCGCTCCAGTTCCGACGGCCATGAAAAGTAAGCGAATGTAGTGAACGAGGTGACGGAGCGGGATATAGCGTGTCTGTCTGTGAATCGGTCAGTCGACGGATCAATCCTTCTCAGTGGACGCTTTGCAGTTAGGGCTATTTTCCGTTCTAAACAGTGGTACACAACTGGTACGTCAAAGGTCGTGGTATGTGTTGTCCTGTCTGAGGGACGGAGCATATAAAAGACCCCTTGCTGCTTATCGGAAAGAGTAGCCTATGTGGGGGTAGCGGCTTTCCTCTAAACACATGTCTGAATGACCGTACGATTGACGTTCAATAGCCGATGATAAAATAAAATCAATGTGCTCTAGATAAAACAAACTTTACTTTTGAACGAGGTGACCGTAGTTGGAACGTAAACAAAATTTCGCGAACAAGCCATCTTTCGTGCGAACCGAACGTAAGTGTAAGGCATGCGTAAACTCAACGACTACGTAAAAGGCAAAAAATAATTGTAACGCGATTTTTTTAAACGAGCCGTCCATGTTGTGCGTAATTTCGATATGACAACAACTTAAAAAATGTCCGAACGTTTACGTTAGTTCATAGCAAAGCTTTACAACGAAAATGGTATGAGTGACATTTGCGATAAAAGAGGAGTAAAAAGATATTTCAGAGTTTATCCCAGCCCACATTTCTAGAAGAAATACTAGGATTTGAAAATAAGAATTCCATTAATACAAAACGTAACTGAAGTTTAGAGTTTATTAAAATTATATATTTAAAGTTTACGTTAAACCGAAACGTGTGTTTATTTACAGTTAAACGCATACTCCCACGGACCCTTGATAATAGTAATACATTTCCAAACAAAGAATTAATTTTAAATATAAACATTTGATTTGTCCATAGAAATACTTCATTCAGTTACATAACCACCGCATCGTGCTTATTATCGATATTTTAATAATAATAATGAATTATGCTCACGGTCAAATAAATCGGGGGAAAAAAAGTTTTTTTTATTTCATTGGTGTGACGTACATATTTCGAGTTACGTGCCGATATTTCCCCGTTAGCTATTATTTAAAAACTTCTGAATATTTTTGTACCTGCAAAAACATACGAGGAGTTCCAATCTTGAAATTTGACATTTTTAAATGTGACAAAAAATTTATCGACTCGACATGGAATTCCCTGGTTCAATGTAAATTTCTTGGGTGATTTAGTATAACAAATGCATGTACGTTTCATTCGTAATAAATATTTAGAGCACAAAGCCCATTAATTTCCATGTGACAATGCCTTTAACTAATTAATCGATGTAATAAAACTATTATAGCACTGTAATGAGTGTGATATATTTTTTTAGAAAGCAAATATCAAACTCCAGTCTGAGTCGGTGTGTTTTCTTTGTGCTATGAAACATATCTGGAGCGGTACGTAGCTCAAACGGTAGCGTATCCACCTTTGAAGTGATCGATCGTGGGATCGATCCTTCTCAGTGGACCTATTTGCAGTTTGGCCATTTTCCGTTCTAACCAGTGGTCCACAACTGGTTCATCAAAAGCTATGGTATGTGGTGTACTGTCTTTGGAACGGTGATATAACAGACCCCTTGCTGCTTATCGGAAAGAGTAGCCTAAGTAGCGGCAGCGGGTTTCCTCTAAATAAATATGTCAGAATGACCATAATTATGATTGACGTCCAATAGCCGATGATAAGA
>JAULBS010033234.1:0-10225 GCA_032355785.1 Symmetromphalus regularis
GTTATATAAACATGTGTATGTATGTATGTGTGTATGTATGTATGTATGTGTGTGTGTGTGTGTGTGTATGTATGTATGTGTGTATGTATGTATGTATGTATGTATGTATGTATGTATGTATGTGTGTATGTGTGTGTGTGTATGTATGTATGTATGTATGTATGTATGTATGTATGTATGTATGTATGTATGTATGTGTGTATGTTTGTATATGTGTGTGTGTATGTGTGTGCGTGGGTGGGTGGGTGTGGGTGTAGAGTGTGCATGATACAAGTATATATATATACTAGTATATACTCCGTATATACAGACAGAAAACCCTTTCAACCTCAGATTGCCATTTCTAAAACACGAATATTTCGAAATGTACAGATAATCCCAACTTTAATGAATAACATAATTTAAATTAGGATACTGCTTATCTTTAACTACAGATATCTATAGTTCATTTATTAGAAAGTCAAATTAGATTCACCTGCTACGTTCGGTTTGCTCATATTTTCACATAACCGTGAATGGATGCGTGGGTGCCATAATTATGTGTATTTTATTTATAGGATGTGAATACGTATTGGATATTGTGGACAGTAAATATTAGGTGCTGGGGTAGATATCTGAGTGCTCTTATTGTCATTACATTTTAATTTAGCTTTTTATTATTACTGCAGGCACAGCGGAGTAGGGGAGGGGCGGGGAGCCGTGACATCACCCTCCACTTTTTAATGGACAACATAAAAATCGTTAGAAAAAATGTATGCTGAATGAAAATATTTTCAGACTGACAAAATAAAGTGGCCGAAATCCTGAGTGTTTTCGAAGTATGAGGGTGTTTCTATAGGAACATTGCTTCCCTTCGGTCACCTACTTTTCAGTGTCGCCTCCCCCCCTCCACACACACACATACTTTCAAATGTATTCCGCGGGCCCTGTACTGTAGATACATTTGCATCTTTCCACAGACGGATTCACTCAAAAACTCATGTTTTATTCTATTAAAGGCAAGTTAAGTGGGCGAAGACAAACGACAATACAGTAACTGCATACTTTGATCTGTGATATGTCTTCTGGCACTGTAACTGTACACTGTCTTGTATAGATACATGCATGGACGTGGGTGGACAAACAGCTGGTAATGACCACAGGCCAGTCTGACGTCACACTGGATGTTGTTAACACAACGGTTAATTCATATTATTATACAAACAACACTGTATGTGATACAAGATATCCTGCGGAAATAGATTTCATCAAAACGCCCGCGCTGTGGCAAGAAATAAAATTAATTTTACAAGGGAGCTAATCACATTTTGATATTATTTTATACCTACATGTTACTTAATTGGTCTATTTCTTGTTCCAGTCATTGGTCTACTACTGGTGTAACAAAGTTCGTTCACACGTGACCATGTTTGTCATCCTATAGCCGATGATTAATAGATCAACGTACTCTAGTTCTGTCGTATTTTCCGTTCCAACTAGTGGTCCACAACTGATTCATCAAAGGGCGTGGTGTGTGCTGTCATGTCTATGGGACAGTGCATATAAAAGACCCCTTGCCATTTATCGGAAAGAGTAGCCTATGTGGCGGCAGCATGTTTTCTCTAAATACATATGTCAGTTTGACTATATGATATGTCAGTTTGACTATATGATTGACGTCCAGTAGCCGTGATAAGATAAAACAAAATCAATGAGCTCTAGAGGTATTGTTAAATAAAACAAACTTTACTCTTCTTTTTCTAGTTCTGTCGTTAAAAATAATAATAATTATAAAGAATACCAAAGCTCGTGGTACTTTCTATTTTTTTTTTACATTTTACGGGTGGAAGGACGTGAAAATTAACCCATTACCCATCACATTTGGAACCCCCTCTTTCAAAAATTCTGCTTCCGCGCCTGAACAATACGGGGTTTCTTATAACATAACGTTTTTGCGGGACAGACAAACCAGGTAGCTTAGAATCGTTCCAGTGACAGTGTGCTTGAACACTGAGTGTACTTTTAGTAACTGGAACATAAAAAGTCAACAACAAAAATATAACCCCAACAAATAGAATACGACAAGAGCAAGAGAATATGCCATGTGCCTGCTGGAGATAGTAAAAATACAGATCGAGACATAACACAGTATTGTCTGAACTGACCTTCATCGAGTTTCTGTCAAAATTAGTTTAGTAAAACAAAGTATCTCCACAATGTATACACTTATAATAGGGCAAGTGATGTTTCCTGCATATCTAAACATATTCGTTATATAATCCTATACAGGCGCGGATGCAGGATTTCTGAAAAGGGGGGGTTAATGTGATGGGTTAATAGGACTGATGGAAAATGGTTAATGTTCACGTCCTTCCACTCTGAAAATATATATAAAAAAATATAAAAATACGAGAAAAGCGGGGGTGGGGTTCGGACCCACTGAACCCACCTCCACCCACTCTGGATCAGCTACTGCTATATTCAGTAAGTATATAGATTGACGAGACATACATTTCGTCTGGTAATGCAGTCACGTGATTCCAAGAGCCGCTTATGCGGTTAGCACTATTTAACTAAATGCATTTGCAATCAGTGGCGGATCAAGAAAATCCATTTAGTGGGAGCCCTAAAGAATCCTCAGATTCTTTAAAATAAAAATAAAAATAAAAGAAACACATAATAATAATTTTTTGAGAATCGCAAATTTTAGGGGGCTCGGACACATGGGCCTCCTACATTCGCCACTGGCAATAATGCAGTAGTATACAACGTTCGTCTCTTGAAATCTATATATAAATAAAATAGAAACCTCCTTTAGGCTTTACCAGCAACCAATTAAAAGGGTAGTTTCGGGCATCAGCTTGGAGTCACTGACTTGCATAAGTTCTATGTATAACTAGCACGTACTCCACTAAGTCAGTACATTTAACACGGTTACACAAGCCACGACGTATAATTGATAATTTAGGCATATAACATAAATACTATAGCTACTGAAGCGGCGTTATATTCACAAACTATTGACACCATCAGCTTTTGTAGTCGATTCATCCCTCCTTTCACAGAACGCTCCATCAAGCCTAGAGGTTTTTATGTCTCATGTAACAATTAGAGCAAACGATTTCCACTATGACCTATATATAATATAAAAGCTGATTAGTTCGTACCATTGACTGGGATGGTGGTCTCTCTTTCTGTCCCTGAGCAATGCCTGTATCATTGGTAATTCGGCCATACCGTTGACTGGACATCGTAGCTTTCCTACCAACACCAGTCCATTGATTTTGTTTAGCGGAACGCCAGTTTGACCGGAGTCTATTTCCGACCACTGAATGATATTTCTCACTGACTAAAATAACATTTAGGGGTTCATTAGTTTTAGACTACTTTCCAGACACTTCTCAAATCATGTTGGCTGTTTTGAGGATACGCATTTTAACGAGAAAATCATGACAATTTAAAACTGGATGAAAAAATACTCACAGGGGAGATTGTGTCTGCAGACTGTATGACGATAAATAAAATAATTAGGATCAATTAGACTAAGTTTACCGTATAAGCCATGCATGTGTTGTCCTGCATATGTTGTCCTGCATGTGTTGTCCTGCATGTGTTGTCATGCATGTATTGTCCTGCATGTGTTGTCCTGCATGTGTTGTCATGCATGTGTTGTCCTGCATGTTTTGTCATGCATGTGTTGTCATGCATGTGTTGTCATGCATGTGTTGTCCTGCATGTGGAATCATCCTAACAAAAGTCGCTTGCTGCAAATGAAACAAAATAGCTGACGTTGCAGCAGCTCAATCTTCTTTGTAGTTTGGGCTAATTTCCGTTCCAACTAGTGGTCCACAACTGGTTCATCAAAGGCTGTGGCATGTGCTGTCTTGTCTGTAGAAAAGTGCATATAAAATACCTCTTGTTGTTCTTGGAATTTACCAATGTGGCGACAGCGGGCTTCCTCAAAATAAATATGTCAGAATGACCATATGATTGACGTCCAATAGATTAAAATCAATGTACTCTAAAGTGGTCATTAAATAAAACAAACTTGATTTTATTACTTTACTGAATATTCTTCTGTATACCATACGTTTCAAATATAACTGTGATATCTAAATTTGATTCTCTAGTTAGTTACTGATCAAATATATGTGTGTGTTAGTGTGCTTTTATCAGTTTTTCTTTTTTTTGCAAAACAAATATGTTTATTTTTAATGTGAAAGTTTGTTTGAGGAAGATTTCAATTCATCCTTGTATAATTTTATCTTCTTATTTGTGCAACCGGGTCTAAAAATAGCAGCAGAACGCAATGCCAAAGAGAGGGTTAATAATGGGGTCTCTATTAAATCGTAGATAAGAATACTTAAAGACATTCCGCCATATAGGTCTAGATGTTTTCTATTGACTCCGGTCCTGGAGACGCAGTGGTTAAGTTGTCGAACTCACGACTGGTAGATTCTTGGATCACATATCAATAGAGGCATGACATTATTAATCTAAATACCAGCTTCAATCCAAAGTGTGTGATCAGCAATTTTCAATGGGTAGCGTACGCCACTTACAATGACCAATTGGTCCACAAATGATTATCAAAGACTATGGTATGAACTGCCACGTCTGAGGGAAAGTTCATATAAAAGGTCTCTTGCTGGTAATCGAGAAAAGTAACCTATGTGGAGTGGAGTGGGTTTCCTCTAAAAGACTATGTCGCAAACCACCATATGTCTGACACTTATCAGCCGTTAAATAAACAATGTGCTGGGGTGTTATTAAATTAACAATCCTTTCCTTTCTATCAAGGGCACCTCGACCCCTATCCACCAACACCCTTCCTAGAAATCTCTGTGTAACTATCTGTCAGATATGTGTGATAAAGGAAGTGAATATTTCATGAGTGAGATGTTTTGACGAACCATCCAGATTGGAGCTAACCTTACCAAACAATTGCAACTGCAAACACAAATTTAATTAAAGGTCCTAATTATTATCTATTATTTATTTATTTTAACACCCTAATTAGTTATCTCTCTTCAGCCTTTCTCTTTCCAATCTTGAACAGAATTCTTGACATGCATCAAAAGATGTGTGTGTGCGTATGTGTGTGTGTGCGTATGTGTGTGTGTGCGTATGTGTGTGTGCGTATGTGTGCGCGTGCGTATGTGTGTGCGTGCGTATGTGTGTGTGTGCGTATGTGTGTGTGTGTTTTGTGTGTCTGCGAATGAGTGATTGAGTGCATCATTATTGAGTATGTAAAGACGTAGTCATATCTCACTCACTTGGATTAAACATGTCTGTTATTAAACCATAATGTTAAATCATAATGTAATAAATAGTGTGTACTGACACATAAACTGTGTAATCCATAGGCGAATCCAAGGGAATGAGGAGGGTCCAGGAGGTTAGGACGCTCTTCTTTAACCATCATTTTTTCCCCATTATAATTTTATCGTAATTAACTTTGAATCCCTTCCCAATATAAACAATATATATATTTCCAATATCTTTGGAACCCCTACCGAAATACCTGCATACGCCCTTGTAGTCAGAGATAGAACATTCAGCATTACTATTTTTACAATGATTTGTAAATGCATACAAACCGAATCTTGCCGTCTGTCTTGGTTTGTACAGACAGAAATACAGTTTTGAACGGTTTTGTCGTTAGGACTGATACCAAAAGAGGAAACGACACTTCATAATAGTCCGCAAATAAAACCAAATCGTATAACAAACATTTTAAAGTGATCGGGATTTTACGCAAGAAGAAGCAACAGAGAAATTCATCGTTGACTGATCGTGTCATTTCACGTCATATGGCATTAGATGATATAACCTCCACGAAATTAAAATCTAAAAATATATGTTCTAGTTCAAGGAATACTTAAGTTTAGTTGAGGATTTCGTGCAAAAACCCGGTAACCCACATTTTCTGGTACAGTTATACTCGGTAAACCATTATAAAAATGGATTTATAAATGCCTAGGTCACATATGACGTAGCCGCCGCACGGTTATGTGGTCAGCGTTTGGTAGATGGGATTTTTACAAATCGTACGGTTTTGAGGTCTGCGAAAGCAGTGTTAACAAATGTTACGGGGTACGCAAGGCAATCGTAAAAAATCATGAAATAAAAATGTAAAAAAGTAAAGTTTGTTTTATTTAACGACGCCTCTAGATTAAATAAAAATGCGTGAAAAGACCGCGTCACTGCACGGCCGTCGTACGATATTTTGAACATCGTACTGCCATCTCACGGAGGAAGGAAAACCACCATGAGGTGACAGCAAGGAAGCCCCATGGTTGTTGTGACTGCCGTCGATTTTCTAGGCACACCATATCGGATAAAAACCGACCATACAGTGACGTTGCGATACTACTGCGGCGGGGTTCCGGACTATGGCCGTGCGATTTGTGAAAAAAAGTTTATACTGAAAAAATTACTATAATCAAAGTGTTATCGAACTCTATTCTCTTTAATAAGTTTCCACTGTATCTTATTGATTTGTTTTGTTTAACGACACCTCTAGTTATTGATTTGTTAATCATCGGCTATTTGATGTCACACATTTGGTTATTTTGACACGTAGTCAAGTATAAGTCAGCCTTCAACGGGTTTTGAACCACTGTCTTCAGCGTGAGAGTCCGATGTTCTACGACCGGACCACTGAGTCTCCTATGGTATCTTATATCCACGTTACCAAACCAGAACAGCACATACCATAATGGTACCATCATGATCTGTGGTATACCATTGCTAGTTCTTGTTTTGTTTAACGACACCACTAGAGCACATTGATTTATTAACAATCTGCTATTGAAGGTCAAACATTGGTAACTTTAACATGTAATCAAGTGTGAACCAGCCTCCAATGGGTTTTCGAACCACTGTCTTCAGCTTGAGAGTCTACTATTGATAGAGACATTCCATGGCTAGAAGAAATTAATGACTAATGACAACATAAAAGAACACACGTCTTGTACACAGGTTTGTTTATTACAGTTAAATTGACAACAAGTTGTCATTATGCTGTAAAACACAGTCCAACGAACTCTTCTGACGACAATAAAGCAAGCTATTAAGATATTGTGTTTTTTTACCATGTCTATAAAAGACGCGTGTGACAACCAATTTAATATAACTAATACGAATTGAAACGCAATGTTCGTAACCAACAATTTGATGTTTTCACGACCTAGAAATGGTCTTAAATGGTGAGTTGAAGTGCATTAACACCGTATATGATGTTAGCAAAGTCTTTGATGTCTAAATGGACAGCGCCATTATCAATACGAGACGAATCAGTCACCTGCATAAATAACTTGAACATGAAACTCCATTATTAATTCCATATTCTTGAAAGGTTCGACTCATCATGGTACTTCAACACATTATGGCTGACTGACCACAACATACACGCCTACACTATGTTAATGGTGGTCATATAACGTATACTCAACAAAATTAGTTAAGGTTCTTACATACAGAGTTCTAAAATCTTATTTCTAAAGTTTTTAAGTGTGTACTTCTCTTATATATATTTAGTGCCCCCTCAATTCCGCGGCAAAATTTATTAAATTCCGCGGTAAAATTAGTTATTTTCTGCAGCAAGAATTCGAAAATTTCGCGGCAAATTCTGCAAAATAAAAATTGAAAATAATACATATAAATTTACACTAGAGTTGTTTTAATAAAATTAGTTCCAGTTTAAATTCCCATGATATCACCAGGACTCAGTAGTCCAACAAAATCGTTAAGGAATATATCATATTGGAGTCGCTGGGTGTGATAGAAGAATACCAACGAAACAATTTATACATGCTAATATCATTATGTATATTAAATAGAATAAAATGACAGAATGCTATTCCTTATTCGTGAAACGTGTGAAATTTACTTCCAACGAGTCTTCGGCAGTTTCTGTAACCTAAATAACTAACAACCACTCTGTGACCAAGGCATGTTCAGGAGGGCGAATGCTCGCGAACAATTTACCTGGTTACCATAGTATTCTATCACATTTTAAAATTATTAGCCACAAAAACCAGCCTAGCACGTGAATGCGAGCGCTCTCTCTCCTGAACGTGTCGCCACTGGCGTGTTCAATTTGTTCTGCATAGACGGAAACAATCGACGGTTACCGAAAAAGCTTTCTACGTGACGTTTATATTTACAGTGATGTGATTTTTTTTAATCCACGGCGACAAATGACAAATTCTGCAAGTTGTCTGCATGAAAATTGATTTTCTGCGGACGTACGAGAATCCTGCAAATATTTCTGCGTCCGCAGAATCGCGGAATTCAGGGTGGACTGTATATTGTTTTGTAGTGTTTGTGATGTTTTTGTAAAATAATAATAATGTTTTTTTTTTAAATCCACCGATACTCATTGTTAATACTTCTTATTTTGAAAAAAAGATTACACTATAATTATACTTCGTATTTGTTGCTCAGTTATTAATGAGGTATAGGCTAGATTGTTGTTTACATTTCCAATGTAATATCTTCTCACATACAATGTAATTCAGCAACTCTTCTCTGGGAGTGTTTCGAACTATTATTGTTAACAAGGGATCTGTGATTAAAAATTGTGTAATAATAATAAAAATAATTAAGGTTCATGGACTTTTCGTCGTTTTTGCTTGTGTTATATTATTTTAACAAGCTTTGATCATAGATATTTGATTGTTTGAATACACTGTAACCTTAGATATATAAAACACAAATCATTGAGGCAACGTGATTTTCAAGCATTTATGAAAACAGAATTACTCTTTTTGAGTAAGGAAAGATAAAAGTACAATAATATCTATTCATTATTTAAAGTATATTTCAATATACACCATGTGATGAACACCCAACTTTAAAAATCAAACTGTTGATTAGTTTTGGATTTGTTGTTACACTTTGCTGCCACGGCCTTAATTGTGGATCACTGGTCAGTGCAATCACACTCACGGCTGGTAGGGACTAAGATCAAATCTCTGTCAAGGGATGTTTTTTTAATATGTCGATATCGACTCCAACACAGAGTGAGTGCCCGGCAAGGTTCTGTGAGTAGGTGTATACCACTTACACCAACTAGTGGTCTACAACTATTTTTTCCAAGGCCGTGGTATGTGCTATCCTGTCTGTGGGAGTGCATATACAAATCCCTTACTGCTAATCGTAATGAGTAGCCTGTGGTGGAAGTGGGTTTCCTCTAAAGACCACGAGTCACAAAACGCCATAGATCTGACACAGGGCTTCTAGAAATTTTTTTAAGTCCACAAGCCATGGCATTGGTGATTTTCTAAATTCACTAGCCATGGCTAAAAATACACTAGACCTACTTACTACTAAAACAACAAAGAGAAAAACAAATCTCAATCTTACCGAAACACTTTTTATAAGCAGGCCTTTCCCCAGGATATTTTTAAGGGACTTACAAATTAAAAAACAAAAACATGCCTCAACTGAGATTTGATCCCAGTACCCACTGGAGCGGTTAACCACGCTATGGGGTTCAGTCAGATCGCTGACTTACCAACAGTGTTAATGACTTGCAATGTTTCATTATCTAATCAGATTCAGTGTATCCAAACTCAGTCGTCTTTCTGCCTGAGTAACGCACGATCCTGAAATGACAAATATTACACGGATTAAAGATCAAAGGGAGATAATGTAATGTATTTAAATACTTGAAAGAATCCTGGCCACGGTCTATGCGTGTAATTGTATCGATGTTTACATTAACGACGAAGCATTTTTTTATTTATATAAATGTAATGGAAATTAATATTCTAGTTCATATACATAATGATTTAAATAAAGGGCTTGTCTTAACAATGATACCGACTCTAATTATTAGATATTATAACATATTTTCATCTATTATTCTATTACTAATAAAGAACTGCATAAACACTAACAGAAAATACACGTAGCTATAAATATGTGTATATGTAATAGGCCAGAGTTTTTTTGTTTTTGTTATTCGTTTCTCGAACCCACCGACCCTACATTTTGCTAAATTAAAATAAAATAAAAAATGAAAATTCACACTTATTAATTTGATTTCCACCGAACTGTCATGGAGAGAAAAGAAAAAAGATAAAAACCTGTACCATTGTTTAAACAAAAACATTAAATTTACACTTTGAAGTTGAATAATTTCTTTTCATAGGAGGTGGATATAGAAGTATGCAGGCATATGACCAGTTAAATGAGTAAAACTGGTAAAATTAATTTTATACCAAATTTTATTTTC
>JAULBS010033245.1:0-10224 GCA_032355785.1 Symmetromphalus regularis
TCTCAGTGGACCCATTTGCAGTTTGGGCTATTTTCCGTTCCAATCAGTGGTCCACAACTGGTTTATCAAAGGCCGTGATATGTGCTGTCCTGGGTGGGATGGTGCATATAAAAAATCCATTGCTGCTTATCGGAACGAGTAGCCTATGTGGTGGCAGCAGGTTTCCTCTAAAGACATATGTCAGAATGACCATATGTTTGACGTCCAGTAGCCAATGCAAAGATAAAAATCAAAGTGCTCTAGAGGCGTCGTTAAATAAAAGAAACTTTACTTTTTTTTATTTTGTACTTATTCTAAGTGGGCCAAAATTGTTGTCATGTCCTTGGAAAGTACATATAAAATATCCTTCGCTGACATTTAAAAGTTATTTATTAGTGAACCAAGTCATAAATCACATATCCAACTTGTGGCACTCAGATTTTTTGGATTATTTACAGTCTGTGATTTTAGACATTCATCATACTGCATGTGTTTTAACTGAAGCAGTATTCTAAACACTTGCCCCAGTAGTTTCCGTTACAGTACCTGAGGCACATATACAAAATACCTTGTCAATCAGGCCAACGTTATGAGGGAACCAGGTGTCTGCAGACAGAGACTAGTTGTTTTTTTTACTGCATGGACGACTTCTTGTTAATATTATTTTTCACAGAACTGTTTTCTTTGAGCACATGGAAAACATTTAGACAGAAATGCACAAGAATTTGTATGTGTGAATCAATCAGAAATGGGTTAATTTTTATAACACAAGGACATGTTAGATTACCTAATTTAAGCCTTGGCATTTGCTACTGATCTGGGGGCAATAAAAGTTGTTGTTTCTTTTTAATAAAAAAATATAATAATAAAAAACTTTAAAAAAATTACATACATAGAGAAACCTAGATTCTGTGAGAAAAAAAAGGTTACCTAATTTAGAACTGGGTGACATGAAAGTTACAAAAGTAAAGAATGTATTCTACGCAGTGATTTCTCACTAAGGTTTGAGCTGTGAAGAAAACAGTTTTTTTTTATTTCTCCTGTGAGAAACTGCTCTGCTGTTTCAGATATTTTGAGAGTTTTTTTACAAGATATCTCAGATTATATCAACTTGTAAACAGTTTAAGAAACCGTAATCGCTTTTTGATGTATTTGACATCTTTTAATCTCATTTAAACCTCGGTTATTGACAAAACATATTTTGCATATATTAACTGAATGTTTTAATTACAAACAATATTGCAATTTATTGTGTTTAAGAATTAAATAATTAAATTAAAATTGATAATATACTCAACCAAAAAAGAAAGCATGCATGTTGAAATAGTTTTGTTTCATGGGGTGGTCACAGTATACGTCCATTGACAGCAAATATGTGCACAACTTCAACTTGTGATATTACTACACACACACCTCCTCATTGGTGTGGTTCTCTAATTCCAGGATTTCTGTCATGAGTGTTGTCTGGTTTATGAAATAAATGACTATTAATTATATGCATACTTTCTTTTTTGGTTGAGTATACATGTACATGTACTTCATGTCTTTTGAGTGAATGTTTTTGACAACATGAACTTTCAGTGGGAGACCAGTTAACATTGGAGGTTAGCAAAAAGAAACTAAGAGCATAGAAATTAAATTCAAAAGATTAAAGAGATCACATAATATGATAATTTTTAAAGTCTAGAAGCCTTCTTTTATAATCTTGATTTTTTTTTTATGTAGTATGTGCCATTTAATTTGTTTTTGGTCATATACAAATTCAGTTTTTATTTAATTATGCTCGGTCTGTCTGAAATATGAGACTTCATCTATGAGCATTACACCTGTTTATTACTCTTTCTAGCATTGTGTTAATCAGAAAGAGTAGATTATGTAGCAGTAAAAGGTTTCCTCTAAAGACCATGAGTCACAAAAATACCATATGTCTAACACCCAATAACTGCTGAATAAACCATGTGCTGGGGTTTACTTAAACAAACACCATTAGAACATACTGATTTGTTAATCATTGACTATTGGATGTCAAACATTTGGAAATTTTAACACATTGTCAAGTGTGAGCCAGCCTCTGACAGGTTTTGAACCACCGTCTTCAACTTGAGAGTCTGATGTTTTAATTTTAATTTTTAGAAGGATTATATAATGTCGCTACTCTGATGAAGGAGCGAATATTCAAAATAGTATAAACTAACATAAAATCATTTTTCATGTTAATAATTTTGATTCTGAAAATAACAAATTTATCTTTTGATACTTTAATTAGTTAATTAATTTTAGACAACAAAGCAAATCATTGGAACATCAAGTTTTTAAAACATTATTATTTAATTTGACAAAACTTCCTATTTGCCCCTTCATCTTATAGACGATGATATCTATAAAAAAAAGAAGAGAAAAAATCATTTTAATTAAAGAAATACATTTGAATTATTTTCCTATTGTTAAAATGTGGCGTTACTGTTTCGTTTGAAGGATGTGGCTTTGTTCTTGATGAAGGAAGGAAGCACTACATATATATGCCATACTTAACGACCACACTGTAGACAGGTCATTTTAATTACCAACCTATTATAATGTTTCGTTAGTTGGAGTCTTTTGATGTTGTAGTCGACTCAGTTCAGTTACTGAAAGAAGAGCAGCTCAGTAATAGGGCATCTGAACAAGATATGAGACGTCATAGGATCAACTCACGTCAGTGAACATCTGTTTGGCTTTTTCTAATTTCAGCCAGTTTATATATCAAAGACTATGATAAAAGAAATTACACAGATCAAGGAGTGCTAAAATCCTTAGAAACCTATAAACACCCATTCAAGAAGGTTATGGTTAAAGAGAATCCAAGCATCATGTTGTTAGCCCGATCTACAGAAGAAACCTGTTTCTGCAACATAATTATATTCTTTTTGAGCATCTTCATCAATATTTAATAGGATGTATGTTTAAGTTTTTATCAAATGGTAATTAATCAAGGTCATGTAGACCGCCTGTCCTTTAATGTCAGCCTGGTTGGGGGACAGGTTTTTGTTTTGTAAAAGGGTTCCTGTTAATGAAAAAATAAAAAATATTTTTGATTAGTTGCAAGAATAATATCCTATAGACCATGTTGGCTGATTTAAATGAGTTAAACATTGATGGCTACTAAAGATAATGTACAGGATGTATTAGTGGAAATGTAGAACATTGATTACTACCAGAGGAAAGGAAAGTAAAGTTTGTTTTATTTAACGACGCCTCTAGAGCACATCGATTTTTATCTTATCATCAGCTATTGGACGTCAATCATATGGTCATTCTGACATATGTATTAAGAGGAAACCCGCTGTCGCCACATATGCTAGTCTTTCTGATAAGCAGCAAGGGGTCTTTTATATACACCGTCCCACAGACATACCATGGCCTTTGATGAACCAGTTGTGGACCACTGGCTGGAATGGAAAATAGCTCAAATTACAGATGGGTACACTGAGAAGAATCGATCCGATGACAGACCAGTTTACAGGCTACATCCCACTCCCAGAGGAAAGGAAAGGATTGTTTGTTTAATAACCTCACTGCACATTGTTTATTTAGCAGTTATTATGGTGTTTTGAGACTCATGGTCTTTAGAGGCAACCTGCTACCACCACATAGGCTACTCTTTCTGATTAGCAGCAAGGGATTTTTTATATGCACTTTCCCACAGAAAGGAAAGCACATATCACAGCCTTTAGTAAACCAGTTATGGACCACTGATCGGTACAAGAAGTACATGTGTATATCTACCCACTGAGCCTTGCGGAGCACTCACTTTGTGTTAAGAGTCGGTATTGAGATTAAAAATACAATTCCTTGACTGAGATTTGATCCCAGTACCTACCAGCCATGAGTCAGACAGCTTAACCACTGTGCAGCTAAGACCAAACTACAAGATACATTAGAGGAAACATATAACACTGATGACTACTAAAGATAACATGTAGAAGATGTATTATGAACATTAATGACTAACATGTACAAGAGATATTAATGGAATGTAAAATGACTATCAGAGTTAACAATGTATAAGATGTATTAGTAAAAATCTGAATACCTCATAAACAAAGCTAGTCTGGTTTGTATGCATGAGTAGAACATTAACATTGATTACCAGATAACTAAGTACAAGATGTGTTAGTGAAAACCAGATTCATCTCCTCATTCCGGTCTCATTAACGACCACATGCCACCACGTTCAGTATTAACATTTACCTTTCCCAACAGATGGCCAATGAATGTATTTACTCTGAAATTTATAAAGTAAAATTGATTTTATTTAACCGCGCCTCTAGAGCACATTGATTTTTATCTCATCATCGGCTATTGGATTTCAGTCATATGGTCGTTCTGACATATGTTTTGAGGAATACCCACTGCCTCCACATAGGCTACTCTTTCTGATAAGCAGCAAGGGATCATTTATATGCACCGTCCCACAGACAGGACAGCACATACCACAGATATTGATAAACCAGTTATGGACCAATGGTTGTAATGGAAAATAGCCGAACTCCAAATGGGTCCACTCAGAAGGATCGATCTGATGACCGACATCTTCACAGGTAGATATGCTACCGACTGAGCTACATCACACTCCCTAAAATTTACCTTTCCCAACAGATGGCCACCGAATCCATTTACACTGCAATTACTACTCATAATCTACCTGTTCTGACATTTTTTTGTTTAACGCTGTACTGATTTATTGAATGTAGAGTTCTTGGTATTTCAGCTTTACCTTTTTTTCCTTTCAAAATATTTACTCTATAATAATAACATTTTTATTATTTAAGTTAAACAATTTGGCATCTGTATTATTGGTTGTTATTGTGAACTGCTATTTTTAAATGGATGTTAGAGATAACAGCTTTTATTAACCATATGGTTGAAATATTAAGGTTAATGAATATATACAAACACAGTTCATTAAAGTTGGAGTGGGCTATAGCTCAGAAGTAGAGTGTCAGCCTGATCTGTGATGGGTCGTTGGATCAATTCTCTTCAGTAGACACATTGGGCTATTTCTTGTTCCAATTAGTGGTCCATGACTGGTTTAACAAAGGCTGTGGTATGTCCTGACCTGTGGGAAAAAGCATATAAAAGATCTATCCTTTGAGATTCAAATTTATAACACTTAATTGCCAATGATGAAATCTTTTCCTGTTGGTTGGTTGTATTTGTTTTCGTGCTTATATCCAATTAACATTCAAGCATGCTGTCCTGGGCACACAACTCAGCTTCTTATGCTGTCAGTCCAAGACAGAGGTTAGTGTTACTTGGAGACAAAACTCACTGCTGACACACTAATATGGCTACTCTTATTGATAAGCAGCAAATTATCTTTTATATGCACTATTCCACTGACAGGACAGCACATACTACGGCCTTTAATAAACCAGTTGTGGACCTCTGGTTTGGTATAAGTGGTATACACCTACCCACTGAGTCTTGTGGAGCATTCACTCTGGGTTGGAGCTGGTATTGAGATTAAAAATCCCATGCCTTGACTGGTATTCGATCCCTATACCTACCAGTCATGAAACTGGTGTTTTGCTGTTGCATTGTGATGGCAATTTCAAGAAAAAGAGCATACTGCATATTATTCTATATTTTTATGACAGGAGTACAATGCTACCATAAAGAAATTATGGCACAGTTTTTATGATTGCATTGCTAATTGCCACCGGAGCAGGATGTAGCTCAAATGGTAAAGTGTCCGCCTGTGAACCGGTCGGTCATGAGATTGATCCTTCTCAGTGGACCCATTTGCAGTTTGGGCTATTTTCCGTTCCAGCCAGTGGTCCACAACTGGTTTATCAAAGGCCATGGTATGTGCTGTCCTGTCTGTTGGACGGTGCATATAAAAGACTATCGGAAAGAGTAGCCTATGTGGTGGCAACGGGTTTCCTCTAAATACATATGTCAGAATGACCATATCATTGACATCCAATAACCGATGATAAAATATAGATCAATGCATCGTTAAATAAAACAAACTTTACATTGCCAATTGGCACCATGAATTTCAAGATCTGAAGATCCCTTGCTGGTAATTAGAAATACATGTATCTAGTGATTGATGATTTCCTCTGAAAACAGGAAGGTTTCTGAAGATGTCAAAACACTGTATGTTTGACACCTAATACTCGCTCTGCTCAATGAACAATGTGTTGTGATGTTTTTAAACAATCTTTTTTCCTTCTAGAGGATCAATTATTGTAGATACAGCACCCAGTGTTCATTAACCAATCAATCTCTGTCATAAGTTTCCAAATACAGAAGCTGATTCTGTTGTCTGCAATAAAAAAAAATTCAAAGCCAGATTTATCTATACATGTTGTTCTTGTTCAAAATAACTTTTAATTACAAAAACAGTTAAATTTACATAATATTTCTATAATTTAATTTGGGCTATTTTCCATTCCAGCCAATGGTCAACAACTGGTTCATCAAAGGCCGTGGTATGTTCTGTCCTGTCTGTGTGACGGTGCATATAAAAGACCCCTTGCTGCTTATCAGAAAAAATAGCTATGTGGCGGCAGTGGGTTTCTTCTAAATACATACATGTATGTCAGAATAACTATATGATTGACGTCCAATAGCCGATGATAAAATATAAATCAATGTGTTCAAGAGGCATCGTTAAATAAAACAAACTTTACTTTTTACTATAATTTGAAAAAAAAAAAAGAGTTTGATTTGGTTTGTTTAACAACACCACTAGAGCACATTGATTTATTATTCATCGGCTACTGGATGTCAAACACTTGGTAATTTTGACGAGTAGTCAAGTGTGAGCCAGCCTCCAATTGGTTTTGAACCACTGTCTTCAGCTTGAGAGTCTGATGTTCTACCACTGAACCACAGAGGCTCCCAATCAGTCACTATTCTGAAGCTAGTTCTGTTGTCTACAATATATTTTTTTCAAACCCAGATTAATCTGTTATTTTAATGCCTTTTAATTACAAAATCAGTTGAATTTAAATTATATTTCTATAAAGCAACACTTTTTGTAAAAGATGTCATATAGAAATACAAGTAGATAATCCTAAATGATCCTCTTTATTCATTCCTGCCAAAAAGGACAGTAAATTGGCACTTAGTAGATTTTGTCCGTAATGCATTAGACATGTTGGTGTTAAGAACACAGTGCTAGGTATAGAGTGGTGTAAATGCACTTAACACTGAAGAGAAAAAACTATTATCTTCCTAGTAATGCTAATAGCATTGATGTACATATGTGACCTCTTAGTCCTTTACTGTCAGTAACATTATAAGAGTTTTAATGTATTGTCAAACCTGCACTAAACAGTCAGCCAGGAAGTAACTAACATGGCCTTTTTAAGACAAGTGGTTGCTTAATGGAAGTTATTTGTAATACTATTGTGTGTATGACCACTGTAATAACCCAAACTGGAACTGATCTGGTTTAGATAAACATTTAGATTATACAGATGTCAGATTGGTTAAATTTCTGGATTAGACAGATGCTAATTTTGATGTGTCGTTCTGGACATGCACCTGGATTATGTTTTTTGTTTTGTGAGCCTTGGTTGTCCAGCGGTGAGCGGGATCTAGTTCAAACGGTAGCGTGTCTGCCTGTGAACCGATCGGTCGTCGGATCGATCCTTCTCGGTGGACCCATATGCAGTTTGGACTATTTTCGGTTCCAACCAGTGTCCCACAACTGGTTTATCAAAGGCCGTGGTATGTGCTGTCCTGTCTATGGGACGGTGCATATAAAAGACCCCTTGCTGCTTATCAGAAAGAGTAGCCAATGTGGGGGCAGCGGGTTTCCTCTAAATACATATGTCAGAATGACCGAATGATTGACGTCCAATAGCCGCTGATAAAATTAAAAATCAATGTGCTCTAGAGGCGTCATTAAATTAATAAAAAACAATCTTTACTCATAGCCAATATAAAATCAGCAAGGGATGTTTTATAAGCTCTTTCCCATAAACAGGACAGAGTGCATGTTATGGACTGGAGGCCGTAACGAACATTTGCATAAACAAAGAGTTGCCTCCCACCAATTGAATATCACAGAAAGAAAATTATTTTCTAATTAACAAAGTATAAGTGTATCAAAAGGGTTATAAAACTCTGTACATACGTGATAGATAGTGGAACCATCCCAAATGCTATTCAATATTGTACATTAGCTGTTCGGTTATACATTAGATGATAACCCAGAATGATTTAGTCCAAGGACTAACAATAAATATACGCCACGTTTATTTCCTGGGGGCATTATTTAAATTAGACTTGATATCTTGTCGGATGTACACAAAAACGCTGAGGTCATGGCTGAAAAAATCCGGAAATATCTGGTGCAAATAATGTAATTACTCAACAGGATCTGTTCTACATATATACATCTAAAAACCAGTTAAAGCAACATTTATTATTTTTAACATGTTCTTTCTAAAAGAAAACACAATCAGTTTAGTGGTTCACGATGAAGTGTACGTTTATAATACTGCAGTATAGTAGATACGTATGTCAACACATAATCCCTTACATAGTCTGGTGGTAACCATACCCCAACATCACCCACAATCCATCTTTTTTTCTTCACCACCTTATAATATATATTTTATATGCTAATGTATATATCACGATGGATACATAATTATAAGTTTATTGAAGTTTTAGGAGAACGTGCGAAATTGCTTTTAAAATAATAATAATAATAATAAATTACACCATGTCTCATAATTAAGTACATCTATTAAATTAGCAAAATCACAACCACAATTGTGTTTTTATAATTTTGATTTGGTATATGTATTGTTGTTTAACGACACCTCCCCCGCCCCAACCACCACCCCGTCAGCACAAACAAAATAAACATTGGCCATTGGGGGAATCTATTTGGTGTGTGTATACCCCTACCTAATAATATGATCGAAATCCTCCGTCACTTTGGTTATCATAGTCTGATATGTAACATGGGAATCCCTTGGCATTCTTCGTGGCATGGACGTAAAAGTCTTATATGTATTTTGTTAGACAGGTGCTTAACTTGTGCTGCGGTATATATATATATGCCATATTGATGATGGAAGGTACTTAGTCGTTTCATATCCAATCAGAAACATGTGGCTATAATTCTATGGGCTGATTCAAAGGGAAGCACTGGCAGTCTGTACACGCTCAGCAGTCATCTTTTTTCTTTCTTTCTTTTAAACTTTATATATTATTGAAAAAAAGATAAACATTATTTGTATAACACACACCGGCAAAACAAAATATAGCAGTCATTGTTAAATATGTATGTGACAAAAATTATAATAATAAGCATATTATATAAATATAATTGTATATTTAAAATATTCATTAACAACTATTTACACAAAACATTTGAAATATTAATTATGTTATCTATAATTATATTGAGTCAGTTTAATTTATCTTATATTAAATAATAAGTTAAGATATAAATGATCTATTTTAACTGAATGTATATAAAATGAGAAATATGAGAAATATGTATTACATTCGATTATGCACTGTGCCCACAACCCTTCCCCACATTTAACTTATAATGTTTTGTTTTTAATGGTTATTGTATGTTTTAATTTCTCCGATTTGTTTTATTCGTTTTACTGTTAACACTTTCAAACACCCTGACTTGTAGATCGCCTGCTGTTTGCAATGTTTTATTTATCTCTTGTTTCTGCTTAATTCATTTGAAAAGCTTTGCAAAATCGCCGTTTGAAAGCCATTAAGTAATAATGTTCACCACCGTTGAAAGTCCGTTCTCTCTTTACACCTGCTGGATTCTATTTTGGACGTGTTTATTATCACACCTGTAAAATAACAATGCGACGTTGTATCTTAAAGAATACCAATTTACATGTTTTGTGGTTGATTGCAATGAAGAAAATATATAAAGTACTTTTGAGAGTCAAGTAAGTATTAGTATACATGTTTATTTTTAATAATTTTATAGCATATAAGGCTGGTTACCTCCGTTCGGCTGCCATGGGGTCCATGCCACTCCAAACTCATCATTATCTATCAATTTGTATATTTTTAGACGTTGTAATTTGTTCGAACTAACTTTGACACCCATCCAATATAAAAAAAAATCTTTAAAATATTTTGGGGTCCCACCAAAAAATACACAGACACATACACACACACACACACACACACACACACACACATACACAACACATACATAACACACACAAGAAACACATATAGACACACACACAG
>JAULBS010033256.1:0-10224 GCA_032355785.1 Symmetromphalus regularis
TCTCTCTCTCTCTCTCTCTCTCTCTCTCTCTCTCTCTCTCTCTCTCTCTCTCTCTCTCTCTCTCTCTCTCTCTTATCTTTTGTTCGAATATGTTTTGATATAGGTTTTATCATTATTAATTAATTACATGTCAATTCATCGTTACATTTTTAACATAAACCCCCGTACATTACTGTTATAGTCAGATTAAAGCAGGCCCGCAGGAGCCGGGGGTGGGGGGCAAGGGGTCTCGGTCCCCATCCGTTTTCGCCAGTTTTTATTTTCGATATAGATTTGCGGTTTCGCATTACACATTTTATACACACATATAAATTAGCCGCCCACTTTGAAAAATCTGCCACCCACTGAAAAATCAGCCCCCCACTTTGAAATTCCGTCCTACAGGCCTGTAACGATCTGTCCTTAAAACCGTGACTGCAGTGAGATAGAGAGACAATGCTGATAATAGAACACGTTGAAAAGGATTTAGGTTGACAGATCGCAACAAATTGTATTCCATTAGTGTTTAATTTGGTTCTTTGACTCGGCACTCTGTCGCTAATAAGCTTAAATAAAAAAAGCTGAGAAACGCATTATTTTAACAGACTCTTGTGCTAGTTAATTATTGTGTTAATTGTAAACTTCAGTGAACTAAATGTATCACAGAGAAACAGGTATTTCTGGGTCATAGTTCCTGGTACGCATCTAACATGAATGCCTGTTGCTCCCGGGCATGGGGGTAGGCAAGGGAGGTTCTCGGTGTGTTCAACCGCAGTATTAACCGCTAAAACAAATGGTCCGCTTTCAGAACTAAAACATATATATATATATATATTAATAAAAACAAAACAGAAAAAGGGTCCAATTGGTTCATATTCGACCCTCCCCCCCCCAATCAGGCCCAAGTCACGCTACTCTTCTGCAGAGGCGTTAGAACCGGGAGTGCTGGGGCTTTAGTCCCCCTAATAATTCCAGTATGTTCCTTATTCATCGTTGTATTATTCACCAGCAAATTCTGATGATCAGAAACGGGAGCAGCTCCCACCACCCCCACAAAAAATATGAATTTGGTTCCAACCACCCCCCCCCCCGAGCTCTCATAGTGAATAGTAAATAATTTTAAACCTAAAACGACATAATCTAATCCGGCAGAAGTGCTTTAATTTTTAAAACCGTATCTTTGCACACGATGGAATCCTAGGGTTTATAAACAAACTGGTGAGTGTTTGTATTGATTCACTTTCAAAAAATTGGTGACACCTAAGGTCAGATATATAAGGGAACAAAGGAGGCAGTTGCCCTGGGTACACCCCTGCCCAAGCCCCCCCCTCCCGACTAAGGACTTCCTTTATAAAAAATGTAATAATTATAAAATTAGTTCTATTCATTCATTTCAGTTCATTTTTGTATTTGTCATGTAATTAAAAATTTCTATGTTGAAGGACCCCCTAACCTGAAGTGCTCCGCCTCTGGTCTGAATCCGGCCCTCGTCACACCAGGGGTTCGAACCAGTTGAAGGTATTATGTTATTCCAAACCGCATCTCTGCAGAAGACAGAGTTATGAGGACGAAGTAAAAACATATTGAAGGCCTGGAATCCGTATCAAAATGGTGATGATATTATGACCCAATTGTTCAAAGCATGGGAAGGAGCGGGATGTAGCTCAAACGGTAGAGTGTCCGCCTGTGAACCAGTCGATCGTTGGATCGATCCTTCTCAGTGGACCCATTTGCAGTTTGGGCTATTTTTCGTTCCAACCAGTGGTCTACAACTGGTTAAGTCCGTGGTATGTGCTGTCCTGTCTGTGGGATGGTGAATATAAAAGATCCCTTGCTGCATATCGGAAGGAGTAGCATATGTGGCGGCAGCGGGTTTCCTCTAAAGACATATGTCAAAATTACCATATGTATGACGTCCAATAGCCGATGATAAGATAAAAATCAATGCGTTCTAGAGGCATCGTTAAATAAAACAAACTTTACTTTACTTTTTAGTGAACACATTTTGTCATGTACAAGATGGCGGTCATCCGTTCTGACAGCGTAGATCGTTCAAGTTGCTAATAACTGTTCCACAAATCTAATATTTATCCCTTGTTTCCGCCAAGTTTATTAGTAAGCTATGATAGATTGTTCTTCGGTGGATCTGACAGAAAGTTTGCTCAGTTCACATTTCTTGTATAATTGTATTAATTTCACAGTGTAAGGTATGACGTATTTTAAATGGTCTTTGTACATAAGCCATTTGATACTATGTATTCCGACATTCCCAGAGCATGGTTAACCTAGCAATGAATTTGTGGACTATTTCTAATTTAAATAAACCGGCCCGGTGGTGAAGTCATTTAGATGTCGGACTCACGGTTTGTATGTATTGGGATCAAATGTTTAAACCTGGACAACTGTACCAGCCAAGAGCGAGCGCTGCGCAAAGTTCTGTGGATAGGTCTATATCATTTGCACCGACCCGACCACAACTAGTTTATCAGTGGTGGTGATATGTCAGGCCCGTAGGAACAACTTTGGAAGTGTGGGGGGGGGGAGGGGGGTTGAGACTGACAGACCGGGTACAAACTCTACATCCGATTTTGGTTACAATGGCAAACATCAATGTATATAAAACGCTCAACAGTGGGGGGCGAGGGGGGAGGACATGCACCCCTGGGGCCCTGTTCCTACGGCCATGAATGTGCATACAAAAGATCCTTTGCTGCTAATCGGAGAGTAGCCTATGAGGCGGTAGCGGGTTTCGTTTGAAGACCATAAATAACAACATACCTAATAGCCGCTAAACACTGTAGATCTTGAAATTAATGCGATCCTATTAATGCGAGAAATACGAGCGTGGTATTCGCATTAATAATATTAATGAGCTTGGTGTGGTTAATTAATCATTCTTTTCCTTCTAAATATCTTCATAGAAAGTCGGTAAAGATGAACGTCTGACTATGATGTGTGCGTATGAACACATCTTTATAAGCACCAGTGAAATACTGCCCTACTCCAACATGCTTCCAAGAAGAAAACGGAAACAGACAGAAAGAGAACCACTGCATGGTTACCTGTCGTTTAGAAAACACAACCGTTATCAGGCGCGTAAGGCGGATTTTCGAGGAGGAGGGGGGTGGGGGGGTGCTGGTTTTTCAAAGTGGTGATGGTCTGGTTATCTAATAATAATAATAATAATAATAATAATAATAAAAGAATGAGTAAACTGACACTTTTGCTACACTTCCCTGACAGCTACGCCATCTTGTAACATGCAACTGCCCTCTTTCTGTAAAGTCGTCTAATTTTATTACTGGAACTATTTTTGGAGTAGTGCGTCAGTTCTCTTATGCTGGTTCGATGATTATACTTACTTTCGTGCTTATATCCAATTACAGTCAAGCACGCTGATCTGGGCACAATTCGTCTTCCAGGACAGAATAAAACAGGAACTATTGTGCATATGCATGTTATGTAGGGGTGCAACGATACGGCCAAAACCATACTACGATATATTGCGATACAGTAAACCCGTATTACCATACATACTGCAATACAGTCTGATTAATTACCATGATGTGAGAAAGTCAAATTTTTATTCTATCATACTAATTACTAAACGTATCTCAGGCAGGCAGACCTGTACCAGTTTCTGATTAAGTTTTAATTTAGTTTAACTTGCATTTTTATAACTTACTAACATAACCATAGGTTTTATAGATCGATACTCATTAGGTAGATGTATCGGGATACACGAAACCATATTGCGTTATGATTTGCGCTCGGCAAGTATTGCAATATTCCGGTACTGTATATCGTTACATCCCTAATGCTATGACTTGTCACTGTTTAAGAAAAGATACGTTAGACGGGCTGTAGATTTAAGGTAGCATAGCTAAAAATATTAGTGGTCAACATATATAAATATTTTGTAGCTAAATATTTGTTTTGTTTTGTTTAACGACACCACTAAAGCACATTGATCTATTAATTATCGGCATTTGAGGTCAAACTTTTGGAGATTTTGACTCGTTGTCAGCTATTTCCTAGCCTCTAACTGGTCTTGAACCATGATATCGTACCACTGGATCATTGGAGCTCACTTGTAGCTGAATGATTACCAACTAATTACACTTTAAAAAATGCTAATTCTATGACTTCTGATGTTGTGAGAAAGTGTTCAACGTGATATAATGAAGAAATTACAATGAAATTTAAAAAAAAATATATTATGGTGTGCTACCTAGAGACTTATGCATACCCTGGGGATAATACAACATTGTTTTTCTCAAAATGAGTTCTCACGGATTCAGCATGTGTGAAAACTCATCAACTGTAAAACTATTGCGCAACAGAATATATGACAACAGTGATCATATTTCCTTATTACGGAAACGTTCACTCAAAATATTGACCACCCTCTGCATTATGATAATTATACACGTAAATAAAAATAATTGAATCCAAGGTGATTTCCCTTTCCTTCGTAACTACCGCCGGAAATCTTCAGTCCTCTACCTCATTGGTTAGTTCTTCATAGCTCATTACCAAAATACGGTACTGAAAAGAAAATTCTGCAGACCGCCGTTGCATTTATATGATCCGTTTTAAATATTTTAGCAATAACACAAAGTGACTGAATCCAATGTTAATAACGACGTTGTTGTTCTGATAACGACGTTGTTGTTCTGATAACAACTCGACTAGCTGGTCTGACATGGTTGTATGTAATTATGCCAACCAGTTGTTGAAGACAAACAAGAATCAACATGATTCCGTCAAGGCTGTTGCGTAGGAACCGTACTACGTTTTATTGCATGGCTAATTTCCATACGTGAAAGAGGCAACGCTTGTTTAAAGGCATATTCCCACGGATTTCTCACCTAATTAATTTTCAAACAATTAATTTAAAAATAGAAACTTTTGTTTTGTCCATAGAAATACTTAATTCAACAACTTACATAAACATCGAATCTCGCTTATTATCAGTATTTAAAAAAATAATAATTGAATTATGGTATTGAACCATAAATCGAAAAACACTTTTTTCCCACTGAAAGAGGTATGACGTATATATTTCGAGGCACGTGACTGACGGTTATTCACCTGTTAGCTGCAAAACATTTCGTAGCAATTTATTTCGCCCCATTTGTTTAGAGCTCAAAATGTCCTTAAATTCCGTGGGAATATGCCTTTAAAGACAGCTGAGATATTGTTTACAGTCGGAAGCTTCGTGTAGCTGATACGCCAAATAGTTTTACCTCTACCGTCATTTTACTTTTTCAGAACTGTTCTCTTCCAATAATTCCCCATAGAATTTTTCTAGAACAATTCCATGTTGGTAAGCCTCTGTGGTCCAGTGGTAAGACATCGGTCTCTTAAGCTGAAGACGATGGTTCAAATGTTTGACATCCAATAGCCGATGATTAATAAATCAATATGCTCTAGTAGTGTCGTGCTTTCTCGATTTTCACTAAATATATTCAGGGTGCTAAAAATTACCAAAGAATCTCCCGCACCACATAAAACAAGGGAACGAGAGAGAGAGAGAGAGAGAGAGAGAGAGAGAGAGAGAGAGAGAGAGAGAGAGAGAGAGAGAGAGAGAGAGAGAGAGGGAGAGAGAGAGAGAGAGAGAGAGAGAGAGAGAGAGAGAGAGAGCACATTGATTTACTAATTATAGGGTATTGGATGAGAAATCACGCTACTTTCCCCCCATTATCACCAAGAAATCATTTTTATGTACTTTTCCACAGACAAAACGACTGACTTTGATATACAAGTTTTTGATCACTGGTTGGAATGGGAACAACAGTTCATGCTGTATAGTACCAAATCACATGATTCTCAGGTCAGGGTTCGAAGTGCACGGTCAAATGTTTTGGGAGTAAATGCGACTACTGTTGTGGTTGGTGGATATATATGATAATTAATATTTATGAAAATACTATGACACATACTCTATCATTCCATCGTGTTTTATTAGCTGAACAATAGTTACACCAGTGACACTTTGTATTTGTTGATAGCTGGAGTTGAAATAAAAATTGCAGTTGAATATAAACATCGTGTAAGTCTTTAATATGCAATTAGACAGCATTGTTTCTTTGAGTAATATTGATTGGTAGGTGCCTTGCTGTTTGTATGTAAACTGGTCCAATGATTTGAGATTTTGCTTCTATTACTTTTATAAGGAAATATTACTATGGTTGTTAATGGGAATTTATTAAGTACAATGGCACTTATATAGCAGTTCCTCATTAATATTCAGTATTTTAGTATATTGTGGTACCAGTCAGTGACCATTCACTATGGGTGACTTTAAAATATTTATTAAATAAAAACGTGAATTTAATGTTGTGAATTTTAAATGTAGTTTTTCGCAGAGATGTATGAGAGACAGACAGATTTATGGCCAACTTCCAAAATTCCAATAATAGGGCCCATCATTTGGCATACGTAGCAGAACATAAATTAATGCCAACAGACATGCGTGTCTTCCATGGAAGTTGAGAAATTAGTCACTTGTGTCAAGTGCTCACTTTGGTAATCGCAAATCATCTTGTTTAGAATGACATCTTGTTAGCAGTTCCCGGAAAGAATGTGAATTACAAGTGTTTTGTTACAAACAGCATGAACTACCATGTCTGCTGTAATATGAATGCAATATAAGACAAATATCACATTGTTTTACTATGTCCTTTCTACAGTACCATGAGAAATACATATATAAACCTTACTATTACAATAAACCATCAGCTTTTCAATTCACGCAACTACTGGCCAGCGATAATGTAAAGCAATATTGATAGGATAATAAAATTTGTAGTCTTTGTAATATGAATGTAGTAGAAGACGAATATAACTGTTTTACTATGTACTTTCTACAGTACCATAAGAAATACATATATAAACCTTACTATTACAATAAACCATCAGTTTTTCAATTCACGCAACTACTGGCCAGCGATAACATAAAACAATATTGATAGGATAATAAAATTTGTTGTCTTTGTAACATGAATGTAGTAGAAGACGAATAGCACTGTTTTACTATGTACTTTCTACAGTACCATAAGAAATACATATATAAACCTTACTATTACAATAAACCATCAGCTTTTCAATTGACGCTGCTACTGTCGAGCGATAACGTAAAACCGATAATTAAACTGAATAAATATTTAACCACTACCACCATTAACAGACCAGACAGTATTGTTATATGAGTATTCTTTATTGTATTCTATATATATTGTTATTATGCATGTATTAACCTTTTACTATTGATTCTATTCACTATTCTCCACAATGTGCTGTTACATAATGCCCTTCTTATGTGTTTCTTGTTCCTGCTGAATCTTAAACAGTGCACAGAAAGACTTTCTTGTCTGACATATTTGTCTTTTATAGTTAATAGAACTATCCCTAACTTGTTTATGCTTGTTTTCTTGCATTTTCTTTCAGTGATCTTACAACTTTACTGGCAGGGAAAAAGCTGCAACCCAAACGTTATGATAACTGTATCACAGACACAGCAGGACCATCACTGATGCTGTGACCTGCGCTGTGTGTTTGGCCGACAACATGTCGACAACATATTGTCGGTAATGAATGTGTTAGGCATCTGTTAACTGCTTCACACTTCTGTGTATTCGTGTTGAATTTTGTTTGTTGCAGCATATTTGGTCCAAGGTTAGAGTCGACACGGGCTTTTAATGTATTTGTATTTTCCTCTGTAGAGGAAATTTGAAAGTTTTCACCAAGGAAGCAAATCCTAGACAGCTAGTTATGTGTGATATTTTTTCAAACACTTGTTTTGATTCCCCTGGAGGTCACAATGGCCTCACACGTACAGGACAAGGAGCGCATAAATTTAGAAATATCTCCTGCATGCATTTTAAAATCTTTATCATATTCAGACTGACATCTTATGACAATATCATTGAAACACTCAGACAGTAGTTTAACTCTTTCTGGGTTTTTTGGTTCTACCTGGCGTCATTGTTTCTACAGATATGGATTTTTAAAAACAATTTTCTTTGAATTTCAGAGAGATGCCAGGTGTCAAGAACAAAATTCGGTTCTATGTTGGTTACGTTCTCAATAATTTGGTGGCTATGGGTGCCCCAGAACATAGTTCCAACTGTTTTGGGGTATCTCTGATTCCACGTAGAAGTCAAAAGGAATCTTCAACCCAAAGTTGTTCAACCTGTACTCCAACGTGCAACAAGGGATATTTTTTATGCACCGTCCCACAGACAGAACAGCACATACCAGGGACTATGGAACGGAAAATAGCCCAAACTGCAAATGGGTCCACTGAGAAGGATCGATTCGACGACCGACCGGTTCACAGTCAGACACGCTACCGTTTCAGCTAGATCCCGCTCCTTATTTTATACAATGACACCCACAACTAAAGTCCTTCTGGCGAATAGTCAACCTACTAGATCGTGCCTCACTCTACACTGAATCAATATAGCTAAACGGCCAACATCTAACAGAAGTAGGAGAAATGGTAAGGCAATTATCAAACAATCCGACTACGATGTGTTCCAGCCATTCCAATCATTGATGACACAACTTAATAGCCAAACTGTTTCTATTAGATTGTTGTGTAAACCCTATTGAGAAGACATCGATCAGTTGTGCAGGACACAAACACGATTCAATCATACTCCGTTTCAGAGAGAAACAGTTAGTAGGCGTTTAACAACTGGACTAAATAACCGGCCCTGGTGATTAGGTCTAGTGATTAGCAAATCCAACTCAATACCGACCATGGTTGGTTGGTTGGTGGTATTTATTTTCGTGCTTATATCCAATTAAGACATACAACTCAGCTTCCTGTGCTGTTTGTCCAGGGCAGAGGTTAGTATTAGTAGGAGACACGAAACCCGCTGCTTTTCTGTAAACAGTAAGGGATCTTTATATGCATTATCCCACAGACAGAATAGCACATACCACGGCCTTTGTTAAACCAGTTGTAGACCACTGGTCGGTGTAAGTTGTATACACCTACCCACTGAGCCTTGCGGAACACTCACTCTGGGTTAGAGCAGATACTGAGATTAAAAATCCCATGCCTCGACTGAGATTTGATCTCAGAACCTACCAGTCTCGAGTCCGATAGCTTAAGCACTGCGCCACGGAGGCCGGTGTGATCTGTCGTAAATTCCTCCGCCCAAAGCGGTAATTAATCATGTTCGATAACTCTTTCTAGTCCATAAACGCATGGTGCGTTGTCATATGTAAAGTTAATGCTCTCCCCTGGCGACCATATGCCATATTGGTAACTGAAATAATTCCGCATTCTTGATACCAATCCAGCGTACTGCAGGCGCCTATCTGCATTATCATTCCCGGCGAATCAGTTTCACGTTTTTATTTATTTATTTGCTTACTTAGTTAGTTACTTTGTTAGTTACTTATAATTGTTACTGACTTAGTTACTTATTTATTTTATTTGTTGTTGTTTTAGATTTTTTATTATTATTATTTTTGTTTTTTTGTTGTTGTTTGTATTTTTTTTTACGAACCTTCAGAACAAATATACCTATCTGCCAATATTATAGTGACATACTATGGTTAAATTATACATATTTCAAATAACATATAGATGACTTATTTTATACTTCAATTGAATAATATAATGATAAAACATATATAATAATATAATAATTAGGAATATGGCAAAAAACACCACAAAAAAACGAACCTACCCCCGCCAAATTTTTTTTAATTGTTCTTGTAAAATAATAATAATAAAATAAATAATAACATTTTTTTTAAATTGAAAAGATGACGAAATGACAGGGTATATGCTATAGTATTTTCACAAATACCTATTGTCACATATCCACCAATCAGAGCTGTAACATTTACTCCGTATAGGTATGATTTATGCACAACGAACTCTGACCTGGGAATCAAGTGATATGGTACAGTGCAACCCATTACCATCAGTCAGAACTGCAACCTATAACATTTCATTGTTACGCAGAAAATCCCTTATGCAAATCTAATGTGACAAACTGGCGACCAATCGATAAAATATTTCCGATAAAGCCATCGTTTCGTAAGGCTAAATGTCATAAAAGAGATCAAACGGTCCGTTTTCCGGAGATTGTTTGTACTGCGCCGTTACTGGCGTCGCCTACTCAACCACATTTTCATTTCCTAATAATATTATTTGAAAACGCGGGATAATAAACATCTGTGAAGTGGGTCGCTCTTAAGATAATAATATTATTTGAA